>CAIGRB010016278.1:1134-17608 GCA_903798255.1 Fraxinus quadrangulata | reverse complement strand
CAAAGTAAAAGCGGCAGCACCGGAAGAAGTTGCCCACCCCGATCTCGATCAAGAAGAGCGTGCCCCAGCCGAAGAGCATCTTTATAAAAGAATGAATGGGAAGCAAGGCCTCTAAACTCCTCCCTCAGGGACACTCTTGCGTTGCCCATGGGGACGGGGTAGCCCCGACTGGCTTTTCCCTAGTAATCCAATATGTGGTTCCGCACGTTCCACCACTTCTCCTTTATTTCCGAGCAGCGAAGCTTACACCCATTCGCATGGGAAGACCTCTTACGAGAGTTGCTTGCCTTCTACCGATTGACTTGGAATTCTACCGGGAAACCCAAAAAGAACAAACCTTACGGGAAGAGGGCGTTGGTACTATTAAGATTGATGGACTCTCTCTCTCTCTCTTAAATGTAGTGTTGTTTGTTGTAGACTTAGAAGCAAATTTAATTAGTGTAGGCCAATTCTATGATGATGATCTTATGGTTATGTTCACAAAGAATTCATGCAAGGTCTTAAAATTAGTGCTAGGTGTAGTTAAATTCTATCTTCTTAGCTCTAACATTACTTGTCATGTTTCTAAGGCCGATTCTATAGAAATGTGGCATAAACGGTTGGGACATGAACTATGGTAATCTAGTTAGATTCACCAAACTTGCAGTAAGAGGAGTTCCTAGGCTCACTAAAAAGTTTAACAATGTGTATGGTTCATTACAAATAGGTAAGCAAACTAGAACTGCACATAAACAAGGCCTGATTACATGTAATAGACTAGAATTATTACATACGGACTTGATGAGAACTATTCAGATTGAGAGCCTTAGTGGCAAATGGAATATCTATACATGTATAAGATTTTCCTAGATATAATTGGTAAATTTCTTAGAAGAAAAGTCTGATATCTTTGAGAGATTCATGCTTCTGCACCAAAAATTCACCATTGAAAAATATTTCGAGAGATCAAGATTGTGAGAATTAGGAGTGACCATGGAAAGGAATTTGGAGATACCAGTCATAAGTTCTCAATCCCTAAAAAAACCTTAACAAAATGGAATTGTAGTAAGAAAAATTAGGTCATTACAAGAGATGGCTAAAACCATGTTAAACAGTAAAAAGCTTCCAATTAAACTATGAGCTGATGCTATTAATACTAGTTGATATATCTTGTACCATGTGTCATTGAAAACACTACTTAAACTCTCTATGAGATCTAGAAAGAAAGTGACGCTGAACAGAATAATGATTATTCTACAAGCAAGTGTTACCAAGAAATTCACAGGTTTTACACAAGATTAACGCCGAAAAACACAGAGAAAACTTCTCTGAAGTTTAAGAAATCTTATTATAATCAACAACCCCGAAAATAAGTCCACAAGCCGAATTTTATAGCAAAAATCTGAATTTTACCAAAAATGGCAAAATTTCAAAAATTACGCTAAATTAAAATAAATAATAAAATAAGTAGTTTGCGAAAAATCTAGCCCAAATCGGGTTAGAAATCATCTTCAAACATGCAATCGAATTTTTACCAAAAATAGTAAAATTTAACTTAAAATAGTATTTTGGAAGGGAAAACGGTGAAATTTGAGGTCGAAAATCGCACACGCCGAGCGAAGCTCGTGACCACGACGTTCGCGTCAAAACAAGATTTCCGGATTGTGGTCATAATTGCGATTTTGATAACCGTAGCCAAAATTATGGCCAAATTATCGAAACACATCACAATCACCAAATTTACCCGACCACTTGCCATCATTGCGCCTATCTGCCAACTCGTGATACTTTAGAGCCATTAACGTGCTATTGATAACTCAGCGTCTGACTCGGACCCTCCTGTATCAGAAAGGAAGTCAAATCTTGAGTATTTCCACAATTTTGGTAGCAAGTGCTATATTTTGAATGATAGGGAATACTTGAGATAATTTGATCCTAAAAGTGATAAAAGAGTATTCATTGGCTATTATAAAAATAGTCAAGCTTATAGAATCTATAGCAAGCGGACTCAAACTATTGGTGGGTCCATTATTGTTAAAATTGACAATATTGATGACTTTTCCTTTTCATCTTATTCATAGGAACCTGAAATTCAAAACTTGGAAAAATAGAATGGAGAAAATCAGAATATTTAGAAAAACTGTAGTGCAGATTCAGCGATAGTCGAAAAAAACTTTTAGTGCCCAGTTCTAATGATCCTGTATCAGCTACTTGAGGTGTTGACCCACAAGAGAAAAATGATGAACTACAGAACAAAAGGCAAAGCCTTTCCTGGATTCAAAGGCTCATCTAATAGATAACGTACTTTAAGAATTTGGAGATGGTATGGTGACCAGAAGGAGATTTGCCATTGAATTTGGAAATGTGCGTTATACCTCACATGTTTAACCAAAAAAATATGCTTGAAGCACTTAGAGATGAGTCTTGCGTTCTTATAATACATGAAGAGATAGCTCGGTTTGAACGAAACAATGTGTGGGAGTTAGCAGCTTGACTAAAAGACACAAATATTATTGGAACAAAGTGGATGTTTAAGAATAAATCAGATGAGCATGGCAATATAATTAGAAATGAGGCATGGTTGACAAGGACACACTGAAATAGAAGGTGTGGATTTCGACGAAATATTTGCACATGTGGCTAGACTTCAATTCATTAGACTTCTAGTATATGACGTCAGATGGAATTAAAACTCTATCAAATGGATATCAAAAGTTCTTTTCTGAATGGATTCTTAAATGAAGAAGCTTATGTTGAGCAACCTAAAGGATTCATAAATCCACACCTTTCTGATCATGTGTTCAAACTCAAAAAGGCATTATATGGACCGAAACAAACTCCTCGTACCTACTACAAACGACTGACAATGTTTTTCCTTGAGGGGGGATACAAGAGAGGGAGCTGACAAGACCTTATTCATCAAACATCTCAAATCTATATTGATAGTTACACAAATCTATGTTGATGATATTGTGTTTGGGTCTACTTTCAAATAAAATTCAGGGAGTTTGTTAAACTTATGCAAAATGAATTTGAGATAATTATGGTTGGTGTACTTCACTACATTTTGGGTTTGTAGGTCCAACAAGTTGACTTGGAGATTTTCATCTCACAAGCCAAGTATGCAAGAAATTTGGTAAAGAAGTATAAGATACCAAGGCTGTCAGGACTTCCATGGCCATGCCCTAAAGATCTACAGAGATGACCAGGGCAAGNCATAATTGCGATTTTGATAACCGTAGCCAAAATTATGGCCAAATTATCGAAACACATCACAATCACCAAATTTACCCGACCACTTGCCATCATTGCGCCTATCTGCCAACTCGTGATACTTTAGAGCCATTAACGTGCTATCGACAACTCAGCGTCTGACTCGGACCCTCCTGTATCAGAAAGGAAGTCAAATCTTGAGTATTTCCACAATTTTGGTAGCAAGTGCTATATTTTGAATGATAGGGAATACTTGAGATAATTTGATCCTAAAAGTGATAAAAGAGTATTCATTGGCTATTATAAAAATAGTCAAGCTTATAGAATCTATAGCAAGCGGACTCAAACTATTGGTGGGTCCATTATTGTTAAAATTGACAATATTGATGACTTTTCCTTTTCATCTTATTCATAGGAACCTGAAATTCAAAACTTGGAAAAATAGAATGGAGAAAATCAGAATATTTAGAAAAACTGTAGTGCAGATTCAGCGATAGTCGAAAAAAACTTTTAGTGCCCAGTTCTAATGATCCTGTATCAGCTACTTGAGGTGTTGACCCACAAGAGAAAAATGATGAACTACAGAACAAAAGGCAAAGCCTTTCCTGGATTCAAAGGCTCATCTAATAGATAACGTACTTTAAGAATTTGGAGATGGTATGGTGACCAGAAGGAGATTTGCCATTGAATTTGGAAATGTGCGTTATACCTCACATGTTTAACCAAAAAAATATGCTTGAAGCACTTAGAGATGAGTCTTGCGTTCTTATAATACATGAAGAGATAGCTCGGTTTGAACGAAACAATGTGTGGGAGTTAGCAGCTTGACTAAAAGACACAAATATTATTGGAACAAAGTGGATGTTTAAGAATAAATCAGATGAGCATGGCAATATAATTAGAAATGAGGCATGGTTGACAAGGACACACTGAAATAGAAGGTGTGGATTTCGACGAAATATTTGCACATGTGGCTAGACTTCAATTCATTAGACTTCTAGTATATGACGTCAGATGGAATTAAAACTCTATCAAATGGATATCAAAAGTTCTTTTCTGAATGGATTCTTAAATGAAGAAGCTTATGTTGAGCAACCTAAAGGATTCATAAATCCACACCTTTCTGATCATGTGTTCAAACTCAAAAAGGCATTATATGGACCGAAACAAACTCCTCGTACCTACTACAAACGACTGACAATGTTTTTCCTTGAGGGGGGATACAAGAGAGGGAGCTGACAAGACCTTATTCATCAAACATCTCAAATCTATATTGATAGTTACACAAATCTATGTTGATGATATTGTGTTTGGGTCTACTTTCAAATAAAATTCAGGGAGTTTGTTAAACTTATGCAAAATGAATTTGAGATAATTATGGTTGGTGTACTTCACTACATTTTGGGTTTGTAGGTCCAACAAGTTGACTTGGAGATTTTCATCTCACAAGCCAAGTATGCAAGAAATTTGGTAAAGAAGTATAAGATACCAAGGCTGTCAGGACTTCCATGGCCATGCCCTAAAGATCTACAGAGATGACCAGGGCAAGGATGTCGACTCCAGCTTGTACAAGAGCGTGATAGGTGGTAGTCTCTTATATTTGACTACAAGCCGTCCTAACATTGATGTGTACGAACGAGATATCCAGCAACAAGAAGAAGGAAAAGGATTGAATAGAGGAACTTTCAGTGTTAGAGTTTGTGTAAGATACCACACCAAACCAAAAGAGTCTCAGTTGGCTGCTGTGAAGAGAATCATTCGATACATCCTTCAAGCTTTAGATTATGGTATTCTAATTACTCAAATTCATTTTTTTGCAGGATATACTGATGCGACTTTGCAGGAAACATGGACGATAGGAAAAGTACTATTATATGATGTTTCTACATGGGTAACATTCTCGTTGAATAGTTAAGAAACAAAACTTCATATCCTTATAATGCACAAGTCGAGAATGTAGTTGATGTACTCAGTTACTTTGGATAAATTAAATGCTTAGTGACTATGGTATTGATCACGATTTTATTACTATATTTTGTGACAACACTAGTACTATGAACATTTCTATAAATCATGTTCAGAAATCTAGTACCAAACACATTGACATTAGGCATCACTTTATTAGGAAATTGTTCAAAAGTAGTGTAATTGTCATTGAACACGTACATATTGAAGGTCAGTTGGCAGATTTTCTTATCAAGGCTTTAGACATTATTATATTTGAAACTTTACAGAAAAAAAAAACCCACCAATATCGACTTATGTTCATGTCTCTTATAAGTAATTTGCATGATTACTTGGAATTAACTTGAATATCACATTATTAATATCTAAACCATTACGATATTGATAACGAGAAAATCACTTATTGGAATATGTCGTCTTCAAGCAAGTTCTAAAACGAATAATTAGGATATCGCATGCCCAGCAAATGATTTGAGACAAAAATAGCCTTTTGATAAAGGCCTAAAACGAATCACAACATAATGTTCCGTAAGGTGTCTAGCCAATCGGGTGGAACTATGTCTCATCACAGTGGCCTCCTCCTTTGGAGAGTGTCTTTGGAAAATATAACATATTTTCCAATTCTTTCCTTTATTAGTGTAAAGGAAAAAACAGAGCTTTGGCAATGGTATTCAAATTGTAAAGCAGCATACACAACTATAGCTTTGGAACGTCAATAACACAATTCCAATTTAATTTCTGAATAAATTTAAAAGGATTCACAACATATATATCTTCAGGTTCAACTAATCATAAGATGGCCTTTATTAATTACGAAATCTAATTCTCAAGTAAGACAAATGCAGTAATCAGTATTTAATTAAGACTGAAAATGCAGTGATGCAGAGTCCCGGACACTTTCAAGAAAGGTAGAATAGAAAGATCACTATTAAATATAATTGGATACAATGATTAGGTTAATGGCAAATAATTTTAGTTGCCAAGTGCTATTAGAAAAAAAATGGTTGCACACTTTTGTTCAATTAGAGAAAAACTGCCTTTAAATAAGTGGAAAGACATAATCCTTCTCTTTAACTATAACATGCATTCTCGGTCATTTCATGCACAATCTATACAGCACATTAATGCACATTGTATTTAAGTACTCACTTAAATCAATTAGCTAGAGGCCATCTTGGGCATAGGCATAGATGCCTTCTTGGGCATGCTCTAACGTTAATTTTCATCTGTGACCTAGCATGCATCGATGCTGTCGTCTTCAAACATGTTCACACCACGACATGAGGCTTCATTGAATATTTTCAAAGCCAATTTTTTCTTCAAGTCCTTTTAAAATACAAAAACAAATTGGTGGTTAATGTACAATCTCATCTATTGATCATGCCATTTGGCATGAAGATAAAAATGGTGATTCTTAATCAATTGGTCGTTGCAGCCGAGTACAAAAGGGAAGTGATGATAAATTCAAGACCGATGAGTTTGATTCCACTTCATCAACAAGTCAAAAGAAAAAGAAACAAAGGGAATTGTTCTTATTTCTTTTGATTGTTCTTTTGTTAATTTTGCGACACTATGAAAATCGATTACTATTATATGTTGTATCAATATATTAACGGATTTTTGGAAACTAAAAAGTCACTTTCTTTGTATTAGAATTAGGGTGTGATTCGAATTCTACTTTGAAAATAATTTGGAGTTCTAATTAAAGTTGACTTAAGAAGAAATCCTTTTGGAATGCTACTTTGGAATCCTATTCTAAATCTATTTGACAAATCCTAATTGAAGTTCTATTTGGAATCCATAAAAGGAAGCTTTTGGGGAGCAAAAGAGTCAAGGAAAACAAATTTAACTTGAGAAACAGTGCCCCAGCACCACTTGCCTGGCGCTTACCTACCACCCAAGCAGCGCACTTCAACATGGCTACTCGTAGAGTGCCAGGCTTATCCGGGACCAGTTTAGTTTCGCATTTTTAAATGCATTTTAGCATTCTATTTCATATATAACTCTACTTTTAGAGTTTTGGACGTTTTCTATGTGTACATATATATATATATATAGCTCTTCGTTGCATTTTAAATTAAGTTAGACAAAGTTGTAAACATAAAATCTTTGTATTATTTCTCCATAAGTTATTTTGTTTTTGTGTTCTTCTGATCAATTACTACATATTATGCATATAATCTCATGTTTTCTTCAACAAAGTGATACTAGAGTAATCCGATATCGTTTTCATTTTCATCAAACTGGTATCAAAGCCAAAGACTTGTAAACTCTTGGGAGATCGAGGTTTTAATCAAGTTAAGTGCTCAGCTTGATCTTTTGTGATAATAACCATGAAGTATGATATTCTACTTTTGGATCGTAATACAAGATTTTCATTGTGACAGGTAAATATGTGAGTTGTACTTGCTTAGGATTTGGATGACGCAATGTTGGATTTTGACGGGATTTCCACAACTTGGATGCCAAAAGAGAAACAACGGAGGGGTTGAAAAGGGCTATCATAGATTCTTTTCATCTTTTAAATAATATTCTTTGGACATTTTGAAGAAAAATTTAGTCGTTGCATTATGGTTAAAATTGGAGCAATTACACATGATGAAGAGTATTACTAGCAAATTGCATCCAAAACAATATTTATATTCTTATCGTATGATAAAAGGTACATCTCTTGAGAATTACATAACTTCTTTTAAGGAAATCAACACTTTTAGAGATCTTGGAGGTCAAATATGATGACGAAGATTTGTAATTTATTTTATTATGTTCATTGCTCGCTTCATACAAGTCTTTTAGAGACACGATCTTATATAGTCACGATACTCTTACAATTGAAGAAGTTTAAGATCCTCTATATTTAAAGGAAGAGATGAGACATCTTGTTAAATCCGAGGTTCATGGAGCTGGCCCAGGGGCAAATTAAAATCTAATTTCAAATTTTGTAATCATTGCTAAAAGAAGAAGCACTTGATAAAGAATTGTTATAAGTTACAAAATAAAGAAAAAATTGACTGCAAATCAGCAATAAGAAATTCCAAGGAAAACCAGAATTGCATAAATTTGTCACAATGATGGAGAACTACTTATTTCTGACTACAACACCAAACCTAACGATGATTAGATTTTTGATACAGTTTGCACTTTTCATTTCTGTACCAATCGAGATTTATTTTCAACATATGAAACAATTTTGAAAGGTCTTGTGTAATGAAAAATAATACACCTTGTAGGATAGTTGGATTGGCCATGTTAGACTAAAGATACTTGATGGGACGGGTAGAATAATTAATGCAATGAGACACATTCCAAATTTGAAGAAAAAATTTATCAACTTGTACTCTTGATTCAAAGGGGGTTTCGATCGCAACTCGCAAAATTTCAATACATGAGAGTAGAAGAAGACTTACATGCAAAGTGATCACTCGTAGCTCTACCATGCGATCGCATGGTGTTAAACTAGGCAAGGCAAGTGGGGACAACTTTCTTTATTTAATTGGAACTCTTTTAGAACCCAAATTGAACATAATTTTCACCTAATTCTAGTAGCTATAAGTACAAAACAATGACAGATACATAGTGAATACCTACCATACTATATCATATCATAACATAGAGATCGAGTCTTACAAAGCCAAAAAGAACGCAATTCACATCAATTATTGAAGATCCAAAGCCCGGAACTGAAGATCAAGAATAAGAAATTGATCCTAAATCAAATTTCTTATAATCATTTATGTTCCAAATGATATCTCTTCATATTTATTTATCAAAGAAATCATGTTAGGCTAGATTCTCCCTTGTACTGGATAAAGATGAAACCATTGATTATCTATTTTTAATTTAAAAACAAATAGTTTAGTGTACTTGTGTGTTCTTGATTAATCTTGTTGAATCTTTCATTATTTGATTGCTTGATCATCAATAGATAATTAGTTGCTTGTTATAGTGTCGGGAGGTTCACAATAAGTTAGAACACTGCAAGGTTAATATACGTAGAATATAATCAATAATTCCTCTCTCTTGTCTTACAACATTAGAATTTGATAAAGAACTAATACAATTCATTGATTTACTCCATGTGGGATCATACTTTTCTCATGACATTATTACTTGTCAACGATCCCATATACTTGTAGCTATTTATCCTTACAAGCCATAATTTTGAAGTTTTAATATTTATTTCCTATACGTTTGGTTTAAAATATTTCTTAGGTACTAAATTCTTTGCAATTAAATAGCTACTAATTGAATTGTCTTCTGATTTCTATTGACATTCAAGAGGAATGTGAATTTGACACCTAGTAATAATCATTATAAAGTCCCGATAGGGGATATTAATATAGTCCTTTATGATGTCCTTGTGATTTTATTGTATCTTCGGAAGTACGCAAATTTCATATATATATATAGAAAGGTTAGATGTGATGGTATATTTAGTTGTACTCGAAAGAGATTATTAAACAAATTAAAAACATTGATCTTCATATATGAATATATGGTCTAAACCGAGTAATTAATATTAAAATGGATGAAAGTAGTGATTGGAGGTCCTAGTATTTATTGAGTACTTGAGTTTCACAACGCTTCAACATTAATTAGCTATATTAGTTAATTTAGCATAGAATTTAAATTGTTTATATATAACCCATCCATCAACTAATCCTTTTATTCGATTAAAGTTGACGTTGATTGAAAACTAGACTAAGTGATTAGTCATCTTGGGAACGATAATTTATTTGTTCTTTATTATTTGGCTATGATAATGTGCATTTACGAGATTTTAATGACCAACATGGTTATACCCAAATCTTCATAACAATTAATCTAATTGTACGTGAAGTTATCTTCCTTTTCTTGCTCCAAAATTGCAGTCGAGAGTATAGTGTAAATTGATCACTCTTTTTATGTTGAACTAGGACTTTAATCAAATTTTGACCAGAATTTAATTTTACTATTTTAAGTCAAACGCAACATATATGCCTTAAGTTTTTTAATGAATTCATAACATGACTATTTTGTTTCTTCTATTGGTTTGATCGAATTAAACTTGGGCAGAAATTAATGAGTAGCTTGAGGGAAACCTTTGAAAAACACCTCAAGAGAGAGACTAGAAATAGAGTTTGTGGGTATGCATATGACAAGTGAGAAAGGAAGAAATTTAGCAGAAGGGTCGGGACGGAATTAGCAGAAGAGATGGAACAAACTTGAAAGTTTATTCTTTTGTACAAATTTGGCTGAACCCATGTGATAATTTGATTTGGCTATTCTACACAGCGGTCGAGCATAAGATAATTTAAGCTATTTTTTGTTGTATTATTTGGGAGCTTATTGTGAATTAATTACTCAGCAATGAATGTGAAATCTTTGTTGTGAACTTTCTAAGTAAGTGGGTCTTGTCTTTATTATTGAATGTGTTAGAGTTGGTGAGTATATAGTTTTGCTCTAGACTAGTAAAAGTTAAATTTGTGGGTGTTTGATAAGTCTATTTTAATACTTAACTAGGTTTCTAATTGTATCTAAAAGTTGATTAATTGTGTAATTTTTTACTCACTTATGTTTTAATTGACTTTATAGGTGAAATCTTCAATTTGAAAGTTAATAGAGAAAATGAAATAATATTGGGGCATTGTTATGTTGAAACCCACAAGGGTACGGGGATTGTTATTCAAGTAATAATTTATTGAGTTAAAAGTATCGTTCTCACGAGAAATAAGGTCTAATTCAAATCAATAGTTATTATTAAATCCAAAGTCAACATCAAAAGGGAGATTTTGTTTCTATGTAAGTCTATACTAATAAAACAATTAAAATGCGGTTTTTTAATGTAATGAATAGTCGTATTGAAATCATGAATCCCCCTATTGCCAGTTATTTCAATTCTTGATTAATAATTTAGTAAATTCATGCATTGTTGACAATCGATAACGCTAATATGTTAAATGCTCTTTTTCAAGACATACCAACCTATGATTAACACAATCCGATTCTATTCATAATCCAAATTCATATGAAAATCAAGAATTTAGTTTAGGTTATCTAAGTGATAGCATGTGTGAAAGAGATTATTCCTAACTTTAGCTAAACATGTTAGTTTTGCTGCGTTCTAAACTCATTGTGAGTTTCTCTTCACTACAACAAACAACTAATTATTTAATTCGTAGCTAAGCAATTAAATAATTATGATGGGAATGCGAAACTAATAAAAAAAATCAGGAAATTACTAAACTATAGTCTTGAATTTTAATAAATAAAAATATGGTTCAATCATTCATCCAATGCAATTAAAAAACTAGCCAATCTTCCTAAATATTAAATTAAACATGAAATAATGGAAAACTAGCACCCAGATCGAAGAAAAGATATTGGCCAGAATCTTGCAAAGGATGAGAGATCTTTAATAAAATTTGAGTAATTCTCCTAGATGTTGATGAATTAGCGTGTTCTTCACCTCCAAAATAGATGAAATATGTAGAGTTTTAGGTCTTGGGAGGTTCCCCCTACATTCTAGATGAGTTCTAGATTATGTAGATACCCCCAAAAATATCTTTCTATGTAGAGTTTGAATGAAATAAGGAAACCAAAAATCGTACACAGTTTAACACTATATGACCGCATAGAGTAAGGAGGCACGGCAGCATAGAAGGATCTTCATCAGCCAAAAAGTGTCCTGGAGGGGTAGTTGCGGCCGCAAGTGATTTTAACTATGTGGCCATATAGTATAAGCAACATTTTCTCTTGATATTTTTCTCCTGATATCCAATTGAGTTGATTCAAAATAAATTGGAAAGATAAATCAAATACAACAAATATTTTAGAAATATCATTCTGATTTTAAACGTTTGCTATGCCAAAAATGTCTCAAACTGAAACTAAAAATTCAATACATAACTTTTTCGGTTGAAAGTTGATGTGTGATAATACTTTAACTATATTTCATCCCTTTTAACTTCTTTCTTCATCTAATTGACCCCTAACACTCTCGAATATTTATTATGAGGTTTGATACAACTTTGAGTATTTGCACTTTAGTCCCTGAACTTTGAATTTGCTTCATTTTAGCCATTTTCCATTCTTTCTTATAATCCAAACATAAGTTTTTCCTAATAAGGCAATAAATAATAAATTAGGCACTAATCCGTCCAAAGAATAACAAAATATCTTAATTTAGGACACCGAATAAGAATAGAAACTACACTTACCAACCATTAATTGGACAAAATGATGGGGTTTGATGAAGATCTGGAAATTTATGGAACTCATTGGACGAACTTAAAAGCTAATTAGAATAAATAATAAATTTTGGGGACCAACACATAATCTTGGGAACGTTGAAGGAATAAAACATTGAAGAAGGCAGAATCAAGCAAGCTTAAAGTGCAAAATGTGGAAAAGGGACATCGTGCTTGACCAGAAAATGGATCCAGCACCCGACGAGCATCGGCGTCTGCGCATGAGATCCGCCAGAACAAATTTTTTTTATTGAGAATAGATAAAATTGTTATGTAATATATCTGATAATTCATTTTGTTTTCAAACATTTCTTATAGCTTATTTGGTTAGAGAATTTACATTCAAATTGAAAGTTTTGGGATCGAAACTCTTTTGTACCAATTTATTTTGCAATTTTTCTAGTTCGACAATTTTTATCAAAACATATGCAATAGGAGGAAATTTGAACATGTGAGCCCTTTTTAAAATTATTGAAGGCTTGACTATCATTGCATTCGTTGAATTTTGACACTAAATGTAACAAAATAATATATGTTAAGTTTTAGTGGTTTTAATGCAATTGGAAAGATTCGAACATATGTTTTTCCTTTGATTTATACAAAATTTGGTCATTATGTCATTTGGTAAATATTGTTAATATATATAACATATAATAAAATTATATATGTTTAGTTTTAGAAAAATAATAATTATATTTAATTTTAATATTTTATTGAACCCAACAGCGCCTATACTCAATTAAAATCCTGGATTCGCCACTGGACACAAGTAGCAGGCCATTCCTATATTTTTTGCACCAAAGGTTGAAACGTACACGCTAACAAAAGGAATAATAATAATAATAATAATAACAACAACAACAGCAACGGAAGGAGGAGGAGAAGGAGGAGGAGGAGGGACCTTGGTATGTACGCGCCATCCCTCGACGTGTGTGCATGCATGCCTGTCATGGAGAGTTCTGGTTTTCTTTTGGAAAACTAATCTTAGGGTATTGGACACGTTTTTAGGTCTTTCTGAGCCACTCTATATATTGGAAGCTTCTTAACACAATGGGAGACCATGAACGGCATCAAACAATAAATCTTAAAGCTACAATTATAAGAAATTTCTCAAAGCTTGGATGATTTTCAAGAAGGTGTCGCTGAGGTCATTGAAGAGATTTGAGATTAAAGATTTAAACAAATTTTCTTCTAATTTATCCGAGTTAAGTTCTTATTAAAAATCTTGTATTTGTATGACCAAATCGTGATAGACTAGACTTTTATTGCTAGGATTGATATGAAATCTTGTTAACTCTGTGATCTATAAAATACTCATGGTTTAATTTCTTTGATTGATTGATGTTTATCCTATTATTTAATCAATTTTAGGATATTCTTGGGATATTGTGATCGAGAGGAGATACAGGTTTCTAACTCAAATTACAAATAAGAAAAAGTTTCATAGGGAATAGAAATATAATAACTTTATGCTTAGTGAAATCTTTATTGATATTCTTACTTCGTATTGCATCTTTAACTATCCGTATCCTTCATAAAAATAAAGTAAGGTCATGGGTTAAAATTGGATTAATTTATCTCGACAAATAAAATAAACATATAAGGAATATTATTAGTCAACGTAGAACAAGAACTGATCATTAACGACTAATGTATAATTTAAGTATTTTAATAATGGTAGATTTGGAAATGTAGTGCCTTTTGCGACTTAATTAAATAATAAGATTTTATTTTTTAATGGTTTATTTTAGTTGAGTAGTGAAACCCAAACTCAACCTCCACTTATTAAACTTGTATGTAAGAATCAGAGTAATTTTTAGTTCTTCTGAGAATAATATTCTATTCATCACTATGTTACTTGTATACTATATCGTATACGTGCGAGATAATATCACAAATATGCCATCAAAATTATCACCTTAATTATCTTCGTCCTGAATTTTTTTTTTTTTGTCATCAACATTTAGAAACACCTCAATTACACATTTATGACTATTATTGAGATTATCAACTTGCATTCAGTATCATGTCCATCTTCATCTCATATAATTGTTTCTTGAAATGCAGTCTAGTTGTTGGGGACTTGTGCATTTATAGATCTTGTAACAATTTATAAATTTTAGGAGACTTCTCGTTCAAAAAACTTCTTTATCTTGGGAACAAGAGCCAATGTGATTATACTTATTGCCTTTTCTTCTAATTTTCCCAACTACGCAAATTTTGTCCATTTTGGCGTTTTACCCTTCAACGCCTTGTAAAGCTAATATTTACTCAAAAGCGCAGTGAATCGAATGTAATGGCAAAAAAGAAAAAAGAAAAAAGAAAAAAGAAATAGAAAATTAAAATTAAAATTAAAAGTGGATGGACAAACCGACGACCACCATGGAAAAAGAAGAACTAATATACCTCAAAATACAAGACTTTTTCACTTTCTCAACTTATTCCGACAAAAAATAGAATGCCCAATGAATGTAAGCTCGTATCTTTTTCACTAGTTTCTCTCTTGACCATTCTCAAGAATCCTTTATGATCTTGTGATTTTACTGCATCTTTACATGTTCGCACCTTTCATAAGAATATAGAATTGTTGCATGTGATGATACATTTAGTTGTACTCGAAAGAGAATATCAAACAAATTAGGACACTGATCTTCATATCCGAATGTGTCTAATCGAGCAATTAATATTAAAATGGATGAAAGTAGGGGAATTGGGGATCATATTATTTATCAAGTACTTGAGTTTTATAACGCTTACACATTAATTAATTAATTTAGCATAAATTTAAATTGTTTATCTATAACTTTTCCATCAACTAATCCGGTTATTCAATTAAAGTTGGTGTTAATTGAAAACTAGATTAAGTATTTTGTATTCGTGAGAACGATAATTTATATACTCTCTTTTACTTGGATGATATCGTGCACTTTTGGGAT
Organism: Fraxinus quadrangulata; assembly: GCA_903798255.1. Classification (NCBI taxonomy): domain Eukaryota; kingdom Viridiplantae; phylum Streptophyta; class Magnoliopsida; order Lamiales; family Oleaceae; genus Fraxinus; species Fraxinus quadrangulata. Next base: position 2,286 of record CAIGRB010016278.1, on the reverse strand, counting down.
TTTAACACGTGTATGGTTATACCTAAATCTTCATAGCAATTAATCTATTACTTATCTTGTCTGAAAAAGTATATTGTACCCTGGAGGAAAAATTACTGGTGCTTGAATATCCAACTAGCCAAAAAGAAATTATTTCCTGAATAGGCGTTCCAATTATAGCAACTTTCTAAACTGGTATAAGTGCGATTTAATGCAGTGAACCCCTTTAGAGCTCTACTTTTATTCTGTTTACAAATTCGTGGAATGGGCTAATTCAACCTACCGTTCGTACAATAATAGAATATGGCATTCTTCTTAAAGTTTATATTTCATTCACGACCCTTGTTGCAATGTACTGCTCTCAACGATGCAAAAACTTTATAAAATAAGTGTGTTAGGACATTCCAAATGTAGAAACCGTTTGTCGCTATTCAGAAACTTTTATGGAACTCACAAGTTACTTGGTTGATGTCGCATTTTGAGGATGTAATTGAAAAGCAATGCTGCTATGGTTTGGAGTAAAATCTATGGTTGGTTCGGCAATCATCCCACCTATTTCTAGACATAATAACATGCATTAATAAAGTTGGCTTAATTGTAAAAATGGAATCGAGTGGAAAGAAAATGAATTTCAAGAAATTGAATTGTTTAAAATTTATTTTATTTAAAATTATCAATTAATTGCGTTTGATTGATATAATTTTCCACCTGGAAAATATTGAAATTTTGGATCTTTTGATATTTGTTTGGCTTTATTTTCTATAAAATTGTCCATTAAATGAATATAATTTGTTACAATTGGGGATAAATTTGTTTCTATTGTATAAAATAAAAATAAAATAAAAAATAAAAAATTTAAGAAAAAATTTGTCTAGAAAAGCTTTTCCCACCAAACCCATGGGAAAACCTTTTCCTTAAAAACCAAGAAAATGTGGAAAATCAATTCCATGAAAATTTAGTCAATAAAATATGCAAAAAGATGAAAATGAAATTTGATTTCCATCTTCCATGGAAATTAAATGCAAATCAAACAAGGCGTAATTACAATGGGTTTTCCTGCTTGTACATGGGTTTTCCTACTTGTACATAACTTTTTCTTCTGTATTCTTTTGCCAATACTCACAAATGTGTGAGACTCACTAAATTAAAAAATGAAAAAAAAAAAAAAAAAAA
>CAIGRB010016273.1:4216-24549 GCA_903798255.1 Fraxinus quadrangulata | reverse complement strand
GGAGCAAAGCCTGACGAACCAATCTCCATAGTAAGCATTGGGCAGGAGATTGATCAACCGGGATGGTCTTACCTAATGTATAATTAAATTTAAAGATATGATGCTCTTTGAAAATAAAAAGATCCGATCAAAACTGTGTTCATGAATGATGATTAACAACATTATACCCTAATCCTACTGTGTTGCCTAAGTGATAACAGAAAATGATATGGTGTATATGAGCCCCATTTTTTTGAAAGAAAATGTATTATAATAGTTTCCGTAACACTGTCAAGTGGAAAATAAGTCTACAATAGGAGGGAGCGTGCCAACATGGAAAGACGGGCTTTGCTGCGACGAGGATGCCTTTTTTTAATCAGCCAACGTCAAGAATGAGTACCTATCCCTTACGGGGAATCGAACCCATGTCTTCGACATGAAAATTTTGTGGAGAATATATAGTTAAAAAGAAGTTTTTTTTTAATTTATGTGTAAAATCATTTTATTTGAAGAACATGTGATTAAAAATGAGTTCGGGAAAAAAATAGTTCTTATAAAATGAAGTCGGGCATAATTTTTTTGATAACAGCTGGCATTGCTGGTCACTTACAAAAATAATGCGAAAATTATGTTATTCCTCCCAATCCTATAATAGTGGTTGCAATATAGTCTCCTTTCCATTTCTTTTAGCTAGCAATCCAGTCCCCAACCGATAGGCAATAAGTGTGTATCGCTAACTTAGACAAACAAAAGGAAATGAAGGAATGAAGAATAATACTATCTAGTATCAGTGGTCTTAGATTATGAGTGTAGGTGATCACACTTAATACGTTCATGTAAATGAATTATGCGACATTGTATTTAAGTGAATCTATCATTTAATATCATGTAATTGTCACCTAAATTAATATATAATACAAACGATGTTTAATAACATTATTCATGAAGGGAATATGAAATGCAAAAGGTCGTCTCTATCATTCCCTACCAAATAATCCCCTTCCACTCCCTTGGCATCGTCGCCACGGTGACAAAGCCACATCTCGAAATCAATTGGGACATAATTTAATTACAATTTTTTTTTTAAAAAAAGACAAAATATAACAAAATAAAAGATAATAAAAATAAGCAAAATTGTCTTATTTAGCCAGTTATTGACATCCATTAAATAAAAAAAAAAAAATCTCATACTCATTTCCAACTACAAATTCATAAAATATTTGACACATAAATTTTAAATTTATTCATACTTTTTAACTACACATTCTCCGAAAAAAATCTTTATTCCAAAGCTCATTTTTCCCAAAACACTTACGGTGCATTTGGTTTGCTATTTTCAGACTGTTTTTAATTTTTAGTTTTGCAAAACGTTAAAAACGTGTTTGAGCCGATATTTCTGAAAATGCTTTTTTGAAAACGATGTTAAATTTATAATAGAATACTCAAAATGCATTTTTTGACGCCTTTAAGTGTTTTTAGTGAAAATTCTGAAAATACTCAAAATATTGAAAAACAACGTTTAAATAAAATTTTATTTAAGTAAAAAAATTTAAAAATAAAATATAAAATTCTAAATAATAAAATTTAAAAAACATAAAATTTTGAAAAAAATAAAATCTAAAAAATAAAATTAAAGAAATTTATAGAAAAATATAATTTATAAAGAATGAAAAATTAAAAAAATCATCCAAGCCTTACATAAAAATTCTAAAAAATATATTTTAATGAACAGAGATAAAAATATTTTGAGTTCAGATCATTAATTTTTTTTTCATATTTTGAACTCAATTATTATTTATTTTTATTTTACTTTTGTAGGATGAAGAAATATTGATAAATTCACCAACTTTAAAATGTATATATTACTTGATAATATATTGACTTAAAATTGTTCCATTTTTACTAAATAATCAACTTTCGTGGAATAAAATGTCATAAGACATATTTTTAAACATTCAAATCAAACGTGTTTTCTAGCTTTGCGTTTTGAGAAATTATTTTTCAAAATGATAAACTAAATACATTTTTAACAATTTCAAAACAGATCTCAAAACAAAAAACTAAAAATGAACTCAAAACTTAAAAGTGAAACACGAACCAAACATACCCTTATTTTAATGGATGTGAAATGGGGACTTGCTTGGAAAATTGACCTCACTTGCCTCACCTCCCTCCACCACATCACCGCTGGCAATGGCATCTTTCATTAACGGCATGAGGACTCCATTCTTTTATGATTTATTGTGAAGCAGTTAGGGATTTTTGGTGGATCTCCCAAATCTTGGTTGTGCGATTAATGTTGGAGCTTTTGTTGGAATGTTAGTTCAAATGTTTTCTCCAGCCCACAACTTCCCAAGTAATGCACTTCTAAAGTTGCCGGACTTAGTTTTTTTTTTAAGTCCAATTTTTTAGGAAGATATATTTTTTAATAATAATTTTTTGAAAGATATATGGTTAAAAAGTAAGACTTTTTTTTTTTTAAATTTATTTATGTGTAAAATTATCTTATTAGGAAAATGTGTAGTTAAACATGAATTTGAGAAAAAAAAATGAATTTTTATAAAATGAGGCTCTAACATGCCCTTAATACAACAATCTACATTTAGCCCATATTTGGTTCAACTAAAAAGTTGAATTAAAATCTAATTCAAAATCAACAATTAATTTTAATCATACATTTTATAGGATCTACAATTCAACCACAAATTTCATCACCTTTTATCAAAATTTACTAAAAATTTGATTTTTATTTAAACCAAACATGGACTCAAATGTATGTGCATCTATATAAGAGTAGATGACAACACAACACAACACGCATAATCATTTCATTTTAACCTCTGCAATTATTGATTTGAGAATACAAGTGTTGACGATAGAAATCGAATCAACAAATTCCTCTCACCTAACTAGGTTTTCACTTCCTAAACTCGCTAGTTTTAATTCTCAAACCGGAGCAAGAGGATAAATGTCTATGTGGGGGACAGATATGTAAATTTTCATGCTTTTCTCTTATGAGGTTGGATACATATAGATTTCCGTCAAAACCTCTGGACAATTTGGTCATTTCAGAATAATGATAGGTGGCGAACTTGAATTGACTATCTTTTAACTAATTCTGTTATAGTGTCACATTTTACCCACTTGCCCATGTGCACTTCAATAACGATTTCTAGCCAATATGGCTAAGGGAGTAGTTCGCCTACTTTGTGTGAGCCTTTTTACACTTGGTCCCCTTTTGCATTATTTATGCCTAGAAAGTAGAGAACAAGTTTGCGGAATGTTGGTTCAAAATATAGTCCTCAAAATTCGATTTTATTATTATATTAAATCTAGGACTTAATCGTACAATGTTATGGAGCTGCGAACTTTTTTGATGACTTTGCCCAATAATACTTTTTCCTATTTTTGTTTATTGGCAATTTATTTTCGGGTTAGATGGAAAAATGTTATTACTTAATCACGAATGCTTCCAAGGAATGCCTCTTTGACTTTTTCCAGTCCGCGCATGCATTACGTGTGCTTGCTTTTGGTATTTCGTTTATATGTCTTTTCATCTTTAACGGCTGAGATTTCGTGACATTCTGGTAGTGAGTCCGTTGGAATTCAACGATTGAGATAGGCTCCTTTTGACACTATTTGTATATGCACCATGTTATCCATTCCCTTTATTCTCACTAACTACAAAAGATGTATCCTAACACTCTATTCGTTTGTTGATTTTGGGAAAAAACCTCTTGTCCTCCTCAGAATCCCTTTGAGTGTTGTTATTGGTTTTTCATCTTTTTTAATTCCACTATATTTTCTTATGAATCCCCTTTAGTTCTTATACCAATATTTTATGTAACTAGATAAGATCATGGAATTATCCTAATTTCTTTCCTGCTATGCTAGGGTTGCATATCTATTACTTCGATTTCGATGCATTTAATTTAGAAGTTGGTAGAGAGTGGTTCGAAAGTAGGCAAGTTTGCCATTTTTTATTTTTCACATATATGCATCTGCGAGGGATTACAATGCAAGACATAGTTACCAATATTGTGATAAACCTACATGCATTTTCTTTTCGACAAACGCCGGTCAACTTCTAGAGACTACATTGGGCAAAGTGATTACCCTCATCTTTTAACTCAAGAAATTCTTATAGATACGAACAATGGACGTAGAGTAGTTTAATTTGTAAAGTATGATTTTTGGCTATGTAATAGATTTAGTTCGCAAAGGTTACTTGCCTTGTAACCTTTCTTTATATCAATGAAAATTTTCATTTTATCATTTTTTGTTTTGCAATTATTATTTAGCTTTATTGAGCTCGTACTATTAAGTAATCATCGAACTTTGTTAGCTTCGTACAACAGGAATTCAAAAGATCAACTTGGTGAAGTTCGTATGATAAAATTTCTACCGGCATTATTTTAAACAATTCCATGTCCTTTGAACTTACCAATTTTGACAGAGCATCTGCATTCTTGTTCTCCTCTCTAGGGATTTGACCGAGTTCATATTTGTTGAAATAATGATATGATCTTATGGCTTCTGCACGATAACCAACCATAATTTTATCCTTGGCTGTGAACTTCCCATTCACTTGATTACTACCAACCGCGAGTCACTTTTTACTTCTATATTTTGAGCTTGCATTTCTTTCATCAACAGCAGGCTCGCCAATAAAGCTTAGTATTAACCTACATTATTGAATGCTTTAAACGCGAACCTTAATGTCCAATTAAATTTGTACCCTTCTGGGCTTGTCAAGATAATGCCTGTTCCAAAACCAGTATTTCCCGACGACCCATCCACAAATAGTTTCCACGTTTTCTGTTCATTTTCTGGAACAGGAACATCTGACAATTTTGTGTTAAAATTAGCCAACGCTTCTGTTTTGATTACGGATCGTCCTTTATAGTTTATTTCGAATTGTCCTAACTCTACTACCCATTTCAATAATCTTCTTGACAAATCAGGCTTTTACAGTACTTGTTTGAGCATGAAATTAGTTAGTACTTCAATATTGTAGCTCTAGAAGTAGGGTCGCAACTTTCGCGATGTTGTAACTGAGGTAAGAGCCAGCTTTTCCATACTTGAATACCTAGATGCTCTGTAGGGCTTTACTTACATAATAGATTGGTAATTGTTATTTCCTTTCTTCTTTTACCAATACGAAGTTTACTTCGACCTCAGAAATTTGCTAAATATAGCATTAACTTTTCTTCATTTTTGAGTTTAGCTAGTAGGAGTGCTATCTCTAGATAATCTTTTAGAGCTTGGAATGCCTGTTCACATTCGTTACTCCATTCGAATTTCTTTCCTCCTTTTAATACTTGGAGGAAAGGAGACATTTGCCTGTTGCTCGTGACACAAACTTACTTAGAGCGGAAACCCTTTTCATTAGACTTCGAACCTCTTTTGATTTAGAAGGGGATCATATTTTTCTGAGGGCCTGAATTTTGTTATGGTTCACCTTGATACCTTACTGATTGACTATTATTCGAAGAAATTTTTGGATTTAACTTCGAAGGCGTATTTTAGCGGATTGAGCTTCATCATATATGTTCGTAATATGTTGAAAACCTCTTCTAAGTGCTTAAAGTTGTCCTCATCCTAGAGGTTTTCCACTAGCATAGCATCAATGTATACTTCCATTGTTTTTCCTAATTGATCCGCAAACATTTTGTTCACTAGCTTTTGGTACATGGCCCTTGCATTTTTTTTAGCTCAAACAACATTATTTTATAAGAGTCTAGTCCCCGATCTGTTATGAATATGGTATATTCCTCATCGGGTCCATACATAGGGATTTGATTATATCATGAATATGCATCCATGAAATTTAACAGTTCATGTCCCGCAGTTGCATCCACCAACTAATCAATTCTGGGGAGCAAAAAGTTGTCTTTAGGATAAGCTTTATTCAAGTCCGTGAAATCTTGGCATGTTTTCCATCTTTGCACCAGGACCTGATTATATACCTAAATGGATATTGGGCTTTGTGAATAAAGCCATTTCTAATAGCTTATCTACCTCACTTTTCAATGTCTCGTATTTTTCAGCGCTCATTAGCCGGCACCTTTGCACCTTGGGGCTTGATCTTGGGATCAATTTTTAGGTCGTAATAGGCAATTTTAGGATCTATTCCCACCATGTCAACATGTTTCCAGGTGAACATATCTAGGTTTATGGTAGGAATTTTTTTAGCAAGCATTGCTTGCCTCTTTGCCAATTTTTAGAGCTTTGCTTGCATATTCTGAGCTAATAGGAAAGCTTTCTAGCTCTTCAACCTTATTCGTCTCGACATGCAATCAGTTGTGTGTACGGGATCAATTGAGTTATCAATTTCTAGTCTGCCTTTGGGGTTACTCATTTGAACTTAGAGATGGCAAAAAAGCTCGCCGGCTCGGGCGACTCGGGCTCGGCTCGGAAAAAGCTCGAGCCGGGCCTGGCTCGGGCTCGGTTCCATCGAGCCAAGGCTCGGGCCGAGCCCCATTTTGGGGCACCGGCTCTAGCCCGGGTCAACCCGTGTGGCTCGACCGGCCCGTAATATTTATAAAACAAAAAAATTTTTTTTTTTTAGAGGCAGGCTGCTGCACAGGCAGCAAGCCAACAAGCTGCATGCTTAGCAGCTTGCTGCCTGCTCGGGCAGTAAAATTTTTTTACTGCTTGCGCAGGCAGCGAGAAAAAAACGAGCCGGCCCGGCTAAGGCTTGGGCCAAAGCTCGGGCCGAGCCTTTTTTTTCTCGGTCGGGCTTTGCTCGGCTCGGGCCAAAAAAAGCTCGAGTCGAGCCCGAGCTTTTTTTTCGGCTCGGGCTCGGCTCGTTGACATAGCTATTCAAAGGTTGAGAAAATCAAAAAAATAGGAGAGCCTCTGTTTATTAAAGTGTGAAATTGTAACAGTATAATTCATCCAAACTAAGAGAGGGGAAATAATATATATAAATGAGTTCAACTTTAGAACGCACCACGGAAAAATTGAGTGAAAAGACTAAGTTTGGGGGGTGTATCTTCCGAGCGATGAAAGTGAAATTTTTACTATATTAGTTCGGGTATGAGTCAATTATGATCCTAATATGTTGGTATGAGTTCACACACACACATATCAAGTTATACATGTAACATGTGAAGATCTATGTAATTTTGCACAGCGGTAATTGTTCATAGATTTTGACATGAGTCCAATCCTAAAATACACCAATTTGTTAAACCATGTGTTGTTCAGAATTAAGTTATAACTTTGTTTGAGGACAAACAATGATCCAAGTTTGGGGAAGTTGATAAGAGCGTTTTTTCAAGTTTATTGTGGTTCACCAAAATGGATAATTGGAGTTTTATGTCCGGAATATAGCTTAATTTGGGTAATTTGTATGTGTAGGGCAACAATGATGATTTTGTTTATTATTATTATTTTTTTACTTTCATGATTCATGTGTTGGATTCCTTGATTGTATTTTAAAGACATTTTTACCTTTTTTGGTTTAATATCTCACATACGATTGATGGAGGGAAATTATTATGTTAGCCTACTTTATGACAGGCCATCCAAGGATTCTATTGTATGCAAATTTATCCTTGACGATGTTGAAATTCATATATCCTTGATATGCCTGGAACTCTTCTCTATTTTTTACTAACATAGCGACATGTTCATGAATAATCGAGCCTCATCTGGTGAGGTGGTGAAGCTCTGACAAAGGGATCCAAGGACTATATTTTTGTATTCGATTGTTTGTGTTTTCATTCTCTAGGAGCATGTGGTGAAAACATTCTTCCACTATTAATGTTCGAATCACGATTACTTCTTCTTCGATTCCTGAAATTTCAATTTTAGGTTCTATAAATTTGATTGAAGAGGTTAGAGATTGCGAATTCTCGAGGTTATACATTTTCAGTACATTTACATTTCAGTCTTTGTGTCTTTATACACAAAACAACACATTCCAATGTCAATGCTTTGAGACCCTTAGCCATATTTTGGATGGCCTCTGCTGCTAACTTCTTCTTTCGTAAGTTATGAAGCTGATCAAGTGATTGATTTTCTTGTAGTTCCCATTGATATTCTCCTTCCACTATGATTTGACCTATGCATTGGTTGGAACAATGCTAATCTTTGAGTTCTTATCTTTTGGCGCACCAGCTAATGCCTGATTTTCCTTTGCTTAGCTTATGTTCTCATATCTCAAGAATTTCTCAACTATAATAGAGAATTTTCATGGTTTATAGTTTCTTGCAGACATCGTCAATTTATTGATGATATAAATGGATAAAAAACTTTCTCACCTAACTAGGGTTTTCACTTTCTAAACTCACTAATTTTGATGTTCATATCGAAGTAAGAGAAGAAATGACTATTTGGAAGTGAGATATTTGAATTTATATGCTTTTCTCTTATGAGGTAGGAGTATTTATAGATTTCCCTCAAAGCTTTTCGACAATTTGAACATTTTAGAAGAATGATAGGTGGTGGCCTTGCATTGGTTATCTTGTAATTGATTCTATTATAGTGTTATATTTTACTCACATGTCCATCTGCACTACAATAACGATTTCTGGCTAGTATGGATGGGGGAATAGTTCGCCTACTTTATGTGAGCCTTTTACACTTGGTTCTCCCTTTGCATCATCTATGTATCTCGAATATAGAACAATATTCGTGGAGTATATTTTTTTCTTCAACAATAGGCAATTCATAGACATTACAATTACATTCATGTTAACGGCAAGGACTAACTGGGCACCTAAACCTACTGGTTGAGGAGTTCGCTGCAAAAAAAAAAAAAAAATAATAATAATAATAACAACAACAACAAAATGGTTAAAATGAGTTAGAGAATAAAATGAAAAAAAAAATTGAAAATGTTCATGTCTAAATTCAGTAATTGGTGGGGAAATGAAATTAACATATCCACACAAATCTGTAAGAAATGAATCAGATGGGAATGAGTGATGCATCGACATGAGATACTCTGTAAACTCGAACAATAGTCAACCTATTACCAACAAGCTCAAAATACGTGTATCACTGATGCTTAAATCTTTAGCCTATTTGTATTCTTCCTACCCAACTTGTGAAGCGACGCAGAACACCATTGCCTCTAGGATTAACGATAATATTTCACAAGGTGCTCGAGGATTTCTTGGGCACGTCACACAAATACCGGCAAGTATCTACTTGCAAACTTGACAACCACATACTGCAAGATAAAAAGCAATCATTTAATAGAAGAAATACTTGAGCCGTAATCAATGGTTCACATAACTTTCTCTAGAAAAGGATACACAAATTAGAGGTGATTTCAGAATTTACAATCTTTCTATGAGCATCAACTCTTGATTCGAGCTTCATTCGAAATGAAGGGTTGCCAAGAGAGAATGTTTCTTCATCATCCTCATTGATGTCCTCATACGAAACTTTAATGCCTGAAAAAACGAAGATCATAACTTCAAATGTTGAAATCCCATTATACTCAAACACAAGGAAATAATTACTTTTTAGGCCACGGTGGTCAAAGAAATACTCCAGCACGAAGAAAAATACACCTCTACATTTTCAAGATGAAATTCTCAAACTATACCCATATAGTCAATTATGCGTACCATGTTGCCAAGTTGATGCCCCAGTTCACGAATAAAAGCTTTAGGAGTCGTCTGCAAAGCACACATAGTAAATCAAAAGCAAAAATTAGTTCTTGCACAAGAATCCAATGAACAATATAAAATCAAAATATGGTTCCCATATAGTTAAGAAGAGAGAAAATATGCATCAAAAACTTACAAAGTGTACTTGATGGTTGTTGGATAGCCTACCGAACCGCTGTAGCCGTTCATGTTCATCGTTGATTGATATTATTTTATTGATTTACTCTTTTTGCTCAATCAATCAAGAACATATTAAACACAGGACAAGTGAAACAAAGTTTCGATTAGATGATAAACAAGAGCATAATATTCACCAAACAAACAGACAAATAGTAGAAAATAAAAGTATCGAAGCAGCAAAGCTAAAAATAACACTGCAAGCATGCGAAGCAAAAAATGACTTATAGTACCATCATTAAACACGAAAAGCATAAATGGGAGCACACAAATTTAGCAAATTTTGCTAAAAACAAGAACAAATGTATCAAAAATCAGTTAGCACACAAATAATAGTTATATGTCAAATACTACAAATAAAATGAGAGCTAGCACATAAAATAGACTGAGTTGAAGAGATAGAAAAATGAACGAGAAAAATCTATCCAATAGTAATGCATGCTTTAGAGATTTTGTTCTCTTGGGCAATTGCTGAAAACATTGCTATTAGTATCTCAATATTCAAGATTATATAAAACTTAGAAGGCATATATTATAACTCCTCTTCATCATTTTTTGAGTTCTACGAAAGGCAGTATCCTCCATCTTATCAAGTGATCTTTTCATCACCAAGAGAAGTCAAAGCAGCTTGTAAGTTAACAAAGTTCCGGGCTTGTTTCATTCATCGATTGATTTATAACAACAAAATGATATTGAATAGGATATTACAAAGTGATGTAGAATGTGGAAGAATTATTACTGTAAAAGAAGAAGAAGAAGATGGGAAGGGGAGGGAGAAAACGGGCTGCAAGCCACTATTCAATTCATCATATTCATGAACTGTCTAAATTACAATGAAAATCCAATAAATAGTAAAAAAATCTAATGGGTTTGGGCCAACCCACTACTACAAGTACAATAATAATAAAAATGTAATTAATAAAACTAAAAAAAATATAAATCATGATGTCCGCATGAACTCTCTCGGGGTGGGAAAAAACTCGACCCTGTCGAGTGGATAAACTTCTATCATCTGATCTCTTGCTTCCTGTCTTACAAAAAAGATCACAATGGCTAGCGTCGAAGTTTTTCTAGGTGCATTTCTCACGGTTTTGCTTGAGAAACTGGTCTCTCATGAGCTGCTCAAATTTCTGCGTCGTGTAGGAATCGATGCCCAGCTGAAAGAATGGCGTACAAAATTGTTGATGATCGAGGCTGTTCTTACTGATGCGGAAAACAAGCAAACAGAAAATAGAGCTGTGAAACAGTGGCTGAATGATCTGGAAGATTTGGCTTATGATCTTGATGACTTAGTGGATGAGTTGAACACCGAAGCTTCGCTGCGCAAATTGAAGGAAAATAAGGGCAGCACCAGTAAGGTACAGAAGCTTATCCCCACTTGTTTTACTAATCTTTCTTTCGCTGATTTCATGTCCGATCGCAAGATTTCCTCCAAGCTAAAAGAGATTAGTAGCCAATTGGAAGGTCTATTAAATCAGATTAGGATTCTAAGTTTGGTGGAGAATATGAGGGGGAGGCACTATGGAACTGGAGGAAGATTGCAAACGACTTCGCTTGTTGTAGAATCTGAAGTCCATGGAAGAGCGGAGGACAAAGAGAAAATACTTGAAATCTTATTGGGTGTTGAATCAAATGATAGTCCAGTGTCTGTTATTCCGATTGTGGGCATGGGTGGTGTTGGGAAAACAACTCTTGTGCAGCTAGTGTACAATGATGAAAGATTAAAGCATGAGTTTGATCTCAAGGCATGGGCTTGCGTTACAGATGAGTATAATGCTTTTAAGGTAACAAAATGCATTCTTGAGTCAGTTTCTTCGGGAAAGAGTGACTATGAAAATTTTAACATGCTTCAGGTCAGACTAAAGGAAAGTCTTTCAAACAAGAAATTCCTAGTAGTTTTAGATGATGTTTGGAATGAAAATTTTGGAGACTGGGATATCCTACGCCGTCCTTTTCTTTCTGGAAAACCTGGAAGCAAAATCATCATTACAACTCGACAAGAGGGGGTAGCCAAAATCATGTCTTATATTCCAGCATATCATGTGACTGAGTTATCTGAGGACGACGCTGTGGCACTATTGGTTCAACAAGCATTCGGAAGCAAAACTATTGATGCAAATCCAGATTTAAGAGATAATTGTAAGTCTGTGGTGAGAAGATGTAAGAACTTGCCACTGGCAGTAAAGGCCCTTGGGGGGCTCCTACGCATGACAGGTCCAAAGGAATGGGAAGAGGTGTTGGAAAGTAAGATCTGGATGGCTGATGAAAAGAGTGAAATTCTTCCTGCTCTGAAACTGAGTTACCAATACCTTCCTCCTCAATTGAAAAGATGCTTTTCTTACTGTGCACTCTTTCCCAAGGACTATGAGTTCGATAAGTTTGAGTTAGCACACCTTTGGATGGCGGAAGGTTTTGTGCAGGAATCAAAGAAAGAATTAGGCAGTCAATATTTTGATGAACTGTTGGCTAGATCATTCTTCCAACAATCGAGTGCTAATGCTTCACTCTTTGTGATGCATGATCTCGTTAATGATCTAGCTTTGTCTGTTGCTGGTGATAAATGTTTGAGGATGGATGATGTCCTAAAGGAAAATTCTCCCACCGAGATTTTTGAAAAGGTTCGTCACTTGTCATTCATCCGTGGTAGCCATGAAACTTACCATAGGTTTGATTTTCTCAAGTATGGTCAAAGATTAAGAACATTTTTGCCACTACCCATTGTGAAGAAGGTGCATTATCAGGAGTTCTTTATATCCCAAAGAATTTTGCTTCACCTATTACCAAATTTGTGCTGCTTAAGAGTGCTATCCTTAAATGGTTATTCAATATATGAGTTGCCCATTTCTGTTGGTGATTTAAGACATTTAAGATACCTAGGCCTAGCTGAAACTTCACTAAAGTGGTTGCCTGAATCTGTGTGCAACCTTATCAACTTACGAGTGTTGATTCTAAGAGGTTGTTTCAGACTTTTCAAATTACCCACAAGGATGGAAAATCTTATTAATCTTTGCCATCTAGACATTGCTGGTACTTCTAATTTACACGAGATGCCTCAAGGAATTTCTCAACTATCTAGTTTACGAACATTATCTAAGATGATTGTAAGTAAAAGTAGAGGAATGAAGTTAAAAGACTTGGCCAACCTACCATTTCTACAAGGTGAAATTTTAATTGAGGAATTGCAAAATGTTGTGAATGTTCAAGAAGCAATGGATGCGAGGCTAACGGACAAGACAAGCCTTAACGAAATAAGGCTGGCATGGAGCAAAGACTTTGTTGGTTCCCGGGATAAAACTCTTGAATTGGATGTGCTTAATGCATTAAAGCCCCATAAAAGATTATCAAGATTTGAAATTGAGTATTACGGGGGTGAAAAATTCTCTAATTGGATTGGGGATTCAGAATTCTTTAAGCTAGCAAAGATAAGCTTCGATTTTTGTAAAAACTGCACAACTTTTCCCCCATTAGGGCAACTGCCTTTGCTAAGAGACTTGAGCATTCGAGGCACGGATCAAGTAAAAGTGATTGGAGCTGAATTTTATGGGAATACAGACCATGGGGAATTACCTTTTCCATTGCTCAATAGTCTGACTTTTGAGGACATGCCAAATTGGGAGGAATGGCTTGGATTAGCACATGAAGCCGATGTTATCAAACTTCCTCGGCTATGTAAATTATACATAAGAAGATGTCCCAAATTGATCAGGCTTCCAAATATCATACTGCCATCCCTTTGTGAGTTAGAAGTACAAAGTGTAATGGAGGTAGTGCTAAATCATATGCACAAATTGGAATCCTTAACCCAATTAAGATTGAGTAGAATATTTGGATTAACTTCAGTTTTCAAAGCATTGGTGCATTTTCCTTTTACACTTGAAAAATTTGAAGTTGTTGATTGTGATGACCTTGTGACTCTATGGCCAAGTGATGAAACTGCACGAAGCTTAGTCAACCTACGGCAAATTTATATTGGAAGCTGTCCTCAGCTATTGTCCCTTCAAGAGATTGATGTTCTCCCGGATCTTAGGAATCTTCTGATATGGAGTTGTGGAGCTTTGGAGTTGTTGCCTAATATCATATCTCATCTTGATGTGCTGGTTATTGATAATTGTTCATCCTTGAAAATGATGCCGTCGCTACAGAATTGCAGAACCACACTTAAAGATCTAATTATTAATGGCTGGGTGAATTTGAACATGACAAATTTACTAGGATATGGCTACAATTACTCAAGTCTCACTCGCCTATACATATATTCTTGTGATGGTCTGGAGTTGTTTCCCCATGGAGGCTTGCCTACACCAAATTTGAGAAGTCTACATATATATGATTGTCAACATCTCAAGTCCTTACCCGATCGGATGGAACTACTTTCATCTCTTCTGTACTTGGTGGTGGGTAATTGTCCCTCATTAACAGAGCTCTTTCCCCATGGGAATATTCCCCCAATTCTATTCCAACTTTCTGTCAGGCATTGTGGAAACCTAAAGCCCCTGGGGGAGTTGGACCTACAGAAACTCGCGTCTGTTCGTAATTTTCTCTTTGGTGGAAATCCAGAGCTGGTTTACTTCACTAATGATGACGAACATTATGTGCTTCCTTCATCTCTTTCTAAGTTGGAGTTGCATGAGTTGCCGAATCTGGAAACTCTATCAAAAGGCTTCCAAAACCTCACCTCACTTCGACATTTAGTCATCTACCAATGCCCAAAGCTTGTTGCATTGCCTATGGAAGAACGGATTGACAAGCTTTCTGGCCTTTTGATTGGAGGCTGCACACTTCTTAAGAAACGGTGTTTGAAAAACAAAGGAGACTACTGGCCAATCATTGCTGATATTCCCTACGTCCAAATTGATGGCCGTTCTGTCTATGATCCAGATTCATGTCCATGAGTTCCAATTGGAAACATTCAATTTGATATAATAATGAATATCAGCATCACTTCATGCAAATTACTTATTCGTCATTTCATCAATTATTTTCAGATCCGAATATCAATTTTCTGTAACATACTTGGGGTATTCCATCTATGAATTGCATCAGGTAAGGATATCATTTTATTCAAAAAGTGTTGAGATTTATGCTTCAACTAGTGAATTAACAGTTTCTATAGCAGTAATTCAACAGTGTTCATGCTATTCTGTAACTCGTGTGTGCTTCTGTTCTGCGGCATAATTAATTTCACATGTCAATGACAACTTCTGTTCGAACAAGAAATAACTTTTGTCATTGCAGAATAAATTAATATCACATATTAGTGCAGTTTCTTTAGCAATAAACTTATGAAATCTTCAAGAATATGCAAATTTGATTTATTATATAATGCTGCAAAGCATTCTGTTTTATTGCATTTAGCACTTTCTTTTCTTCCAATGCTCAACTTCTCACTGTAATCTCCGTGTTTCCATGTCTACCTCTACACCTGAGATTAATATTATACAAATTAATGAAATACATATGGGGAATGTTTGGTGGGCTAGCTGTACGTACTAAATAGGAGTGGATGGTATGGTGAAAAAGATTGTAATCCAAATTATCCTATGTAATGTAACTATCATATATTCAACAAAGTATTGAGAAGAATTTGGCCATGCATGTTACTGAACCTTAAAGTGCTAGATGGAATCGTATATGGACTTTGTTACATGTTTTTCTTCTCCAATGTTGTCTAATGGAGAATTTGTTACTAGCGCAAAAAGGGTTGATGGTTAAAAAATGTTAGGGTAAAATATTGGTAAAAATTAGAATGCATTCAAGAATTACCTTTAAGGTGAACGAACAATCTTATTATTGGAAATTAAAACTTGATTCATGAATATTGAAAATTAAATTTGATTCATGAATTAGTTTATTTAATATTCATGTATTTATTTTATTTATATATCAACATAATTCTTTGTATCTTAATATTCATAGTATGTACGAGAATTCATTAATTAGTTTCTTGAATTTATACAATGTATTTGGAACTCTTTGTACCTATAAAATGCCTTGTGCTTGAGACATTTGATATAGCCAAGCCATAGAATACAAATATCATTCAAGAAATTCCTATGTTCTCTCTCTAGCCTTTCTTCTGGGAATTTTTTATTTCCAACAAATTGGTATAAGAGCCATTTCAAAATATGAGTAGTTTATTTCCTTTTGTTGTTTCCTAACTTACAAAGGAAAATTACGGACATTGGAACGTACGCATGAAGACACTGCTTAGCTTACAACAAAGGAAAATTACGGACATTGGAACGTACGCATGAAGACATTGCTTGGCTTACAAAATGCCTAAGAAGTTGTAGAAAAAAGCTATGGTGAACCGGAGAATGAAGGAGCTGTAAGTCAAGCTCAAATGAATGTCTTGCAAAAGTTCAGCACGCCCTATCTATTATTCACATGGGCTTAGATAAAGCCATGTTCTAGAAAGTTGTTTCCTCAACAAAAGCTAAGGAAGTTTGGAAGATTGTCGAGAACAATTTCAAGGGAATTGTAAAAGTGAAAAAGGTTCGCCTTCAAATTCTTCGTAGGGAGTTCAAATCTCTGTACATGAAAGAGTCAAAATCTGTTTTTTATTATTTCACTACATTGTCCTCAATTGTCAATCATATGAAGCGGTAGACGAAAAAATTGAAGATGGTCGTATCATTGAGAAAATTTTTAGATGGCTCGACTCAAACTTGAGTTTGTTAGTATTGCCATTGAAGAGTCAAATGACTTGGATACGATGACCCTTTGATCAACTCAGGGGGTCTTTGCAAGTGGATGGAGAAAGATTGAAGAAAGGAGAGCTGGTGGCTCAAGTTCTCCAAATGAAAGTCTCTTTGAGAAATCAAGAGAAAGAGCAAAGACAATCTCATGGAAGAGGTTAAATTCATGGTTGCGGAACAAATTATGGTCGTGGTAATGGAAGAAATGATGGAAGACAAAATTTGAATAATAAAGGATCAAGCAGTCAACCGAGAGAACGAGGGCATTGGAACTATGGCTCCAAGAGAGTTGGTGGGAGAAAGTATGACAAGTCCAATGTTCAATGTTACACTTGTCATAAATATGGTCACTTTGCTTCCGAATGTAGGAGTGACACCACCAATAATGAAGAGAGTTAATTATGTTGTAGTAAAGGAAGATGAAGAATTGTTGTTGTTGGCAACTAGGGCATTTGAACTATGGCTCCAAGAGAGTTGGTGGGAGAAAGTATGACAAGTCCAATGTTCAATGTTACACTTGTCATAAATATGGTCACTTTGCTTCCGAATGTAGGAGTGACACCACCAATAATGAAGAGAGTTAATTATGTTGTAGTAAAGGAAGATGAAGAATTGTTGTTGTTGGCAACTAAAGAAGAAGAGGATAAACGATCATGGTACATTGACATCGGCGCCGCCAATCACATGAGTGGCAACAATGAGTTATTCTCAACAATAAATGAGTCGATGAAAGCCAATATTGTTTTTGGAGATGAAATCAAAGTTCCAATCAAAGGCAAAGGTGATGTTCTTATTCATACTAAAAATGGAAGTCATCTTTTGATTTCTCAAGTTTATTTTGTGCCACTTGAAAGTCTAATGTTTTGAGTTTGGGGCAATTACTTGAGATAGGTTATGATATTCACTTGAACAATCGTCGTCTTACTTTGAGAGATATTTCTCACAATTTGTTGCAAAGGTACCAATGGAGAAGAATAGAATGTTTTTGCTCAATGTAAATGTTGACCATCCAAGTTGTTTAGAGGCTTGTATTGATGATAATTCTAGACTTTGACACTTAGGATTTGGCCATTTGAATTTTAGTGGCTTGAAAACCTCGACGAATGAAGAAATGATGAATGGGTTTCCGAAAATTAATCTCAACTTTGTGAAGGATGTCTCGTTGGCAAGGAAGCTAGAATAAGCTTTCCAAAGGAATCCATCTCAAGAGCAACAAAGCCACTTCAACTTGTTCATGCGGATGTGTGCGAGCCAATCAAACTATCCTCTTATGGTAAAACAAATTATTTCTTGCTATTTATTGGTGATTTTTCTTGTAAGACTTGGGGTTTATTTTTTAAATACGAAAGATGAAGTTTTTGAAGCATTTCAAAAATTCAAAGCTCTTGTTGACAATGAGAGTTGCAACTCCATTAAAGCTTTAAGGACCAATCGAGGTGGAGAATTCACTTTCAAGGATTTTAACAATTTTTGTGAGACCTATGGAATTCGACATTTCATTGAAGTTCCAAGATCAACGCAACAAAATGGTGTCGTGGAGCGGAAGAATATAACTATCCTCAACATGGTTCATAGTATGCTTAAGAGCAAGAGTATGCCAAAGGAGTTTTAGGCCGAAGCTATTGCATGTGTCGTGTATTTGTCTAAGCTCTCCCTATCAAAGAGCGTTCACAACATGACTCCGCAAGAAGCTTGGAGCGGTAAGAAACCTAGTGTTTCTCACTTGCGTGTTTTTGACAGTATTGTCTATATTCATGTGCTAGATGAGAAGAGATCAAAACTTGACGGGAAAGGTGAGAAATTTGTCTTCATCGATTATGATTCAAGCTCCAAAGGCTCCAAGTTTTACGGTCCTTGCAATGGGAAGATTGTTATTAGTAAAGATACTGAATTCAACGAAGAAAGCTCGTGGAATTGGAATGTACCGAAAAATAAAGAATATGTGATTTTTCCTTTTCCAAGGAGACTTTTGCCAAGAAGCAAGTGAAGATGCTTCTCCATCGCATTCTCCTGCTCCTCAATCTCCTCATGATAGTTCCTCCGAAGGACCAAGCTGTATTAGAAATCTTGTAGAGAGTTATGAAGAAACTGAAGTGGTTGATAATCCATCTTTGTTTTGTTTCTTTGCCGACATCGAGCCATTGAACTTTGCAGAGGCAACGAAAGACAAGAAATGAAGACATGCAATGGTTCAGGAGATTCGAGCAATCGAAAAGAACAGTACATGGGAGCTATCGTCTCTTCCCGAGAGGAAAAAAGTAATTGATGTGAAATGGGTGTACAAAGTGAAGAAAAATGCTCGAGGAGAAGTGGAGAAATACAAGACAAGGCTTGTTGCCAAATGCTATACCCAAAAGCATGGCATTGACTATTATGCCTTTGTCCTCGTTGCTCGCTTGGAAACCATTAGTTTAGTCATTTCCTTGGTAGTTCAAATAAGTGAAAAACTTATCAAATGGACGTCAAGTCCGCTTTCTTGAATGGCCACCTTGAAAAAGTGTATGTTCAACAACCATTGGGTTATGTCGTCAAGGGACATGAAAATAAATTTTTGAAGTTGAAGAAGGCGCTATATGGCTTGAAGCAAGCGCCTAGAGTATGGTATAGCCGGATTGACAAGTATTTTCAAGATCATTTTTGTACGTTGATGACTTGATCTTTATCAGCAATAATGAAAAAATATTTGAAGAATTTAAGAAGATGATGTCTCAAGAATTTGAGATAACTGACATTGGGCTTATGTCTTATTACCTTGGAATTAAGGTAAAACAAAATGAAGATGGCATTTTCATTTCTCAAGAAGTTTATGCAAAGAAAGTGATGAGAACCACGTAGCAACGAGCACTACGTAACCCACAACGAGATTGAAGATCTCAAGAAAGCCCCAAAGAATAATCTCGATTTTGAGTTTGAACCAAGAATTAATGAACCAAACAACCAAACAAAAACGAAGTTTGAAAAACATTTTGATTACACAACACGTGATTCGTATTCAGTGTTGAATATCATAAGAATCCTCTTGATAAGTTCAGAATGTTCTAAGAAGAACAAGGTTTGAAAAGTACAATAGCCTCTCGAATATATCTCAATAATAAATTGTCAAAAGGCTTATAATGAATAATAACCAATTATTTATAGGACAAGCATAAAACTCTAATTGTACCGGAATTAACTTACTAAAATAACAAAATAGTGCAATAAATTAGAATCCTAAAAAAATAAGGAAAATTCGAAAAAAGGATCCATTCTGCCCAGATTTGCTTTATGCGGCCGTATAGTACAAATCTATGCAGTCGCATAGAATAAGTGAAATGTCCCTCTTTGTTTTCGGGTGGCATGCGAGATTACACTATGTGGTCGCATAGTGTGAATTTTGGCATTCGTCTTCCTCCGCTTGAATCAAGTTGCTCCAACCCGTTTCGGTCATCGACCCCAATACGAAACTTGCTCCATTCTTTGTCAAGATCACCATGTCGTCAACTGTAGTTGAACGGGCAATCCCATCGCCTCTTTCACCCACTTTGCTCTCGAACTTGTCATCGGCCTCATTCTATAATCAACGAGTCTCGTTTTAGGCTCGACTCCTGGATCATATAATCTCCTCCCTCTTCAAAAAGATTCGACCTCGAATCTGCACATGTATCGAAAAGGGAAAGATCAGACATATTAAAAGTTGCTGAAATATTATACTCACATAGAGGTGGCAATCGAGCCGAGCGGCCGTACTGTAGCAGCCCATGAGTCGTTGGGCTCGTAAAAAATTGAACCCGAGTACCCCGCTCGGCTCGGCTCGTCGAGCCCACGAGCCGAGCGGCTCGTGGCCTCGCCCAAATATATTTATAAAAAAATA
>CAIGRB010016245.1:92044-117616 GCA_903798255.1 Fraxinus quadrangulata | reverse complement strand
TTTTATAGGTCACAGTTAGTTCATCGGTCACAAATTAAAATTTTAAAAGTCACAATTTGTTCATCGGTCACAAATCGCGAAATTTATAAGTCACACAACTTATTTTATGGTCACAAAATATCAAATTATAGGTCACAGATTACTTTTATTGGTCACAAATTAATAAATTTGTAGGTCACACATCATTTTTTATCACAATTTATTTTTTATTGGTCACAATCAACAAATCATTTGTGACCACCACCAAAACAATACCACCGTTGTCTTCGCCGCCAACACCACAGAAAACGCACCAACACCACCGCGCCAACAACACCACCGCAGAAACGCACCACCGCCTGCCAACACCAACACCACCATCACTACCACTTCCCAGCAACAAAATCAACACCAACACCAACACCGCCGCACTGACACCCAACTGCACTATCACCACCACTGTTAGTGTCCACACCCAATCGACGGACTGCAGTGAACGGTGGCGCCCATACACACCCGTTATGTACGCAACCGCACTCGACACCTCCACCAAAAATAGATATGTGCCTCCACCACTGCCCCACCCACACCCACCCGCAACTACAATCGTTGTTGTACCAAAGCACGCACACCCGACCATCGGAAACGAAAGAGATGCTGCTGTGAACGGTAGTGTCGACGGACTGTAGCATTGGCCGGTGATAAGTCCATACAGAAAAGAAACGAGAGGGAGATGACGGGAAAAAGAGAAGACGTGGTGGCGGCGGCAGAGTTGAGAGACGGGAGAAGAGATGAGAGTGGAGAGGGGATGTGTTCAAATGATTTTAGGACTAGTTGGGTTAGATATGGTTAAAAAAAACCTGATTTATCTATTATTAAAGTTGATTCTACATTTTTGAAAATGGTAATTTAAAAACCTGCGTTGGTATAATTTCCTCTTAATTTAATACATAATATTTCACATATAAACCCACATGCTCGATTAAAATCCTTACAGCTCATCCTTGGCTTCAAAAACATGGTCCCGATTATTGCTGTCAACCTCAAAGAAGAGTCCCTGAATGTTTTGGAAATAATATCTCCACAATGGACGAATCTAGAAAACATACATGAAAACTTAGCAAAATATGAGACTCGGACACCCTAGAAACCATTATAACATGACCATGAATGTAATGAAATTATAATATGTTGTGGTAGATTGAAATCTAAATAAACGTACTATCGATTCGAATATTTAAAATATAGCACTTTTTATTCATAAAAAAATAAGAAGTGGTATCTTCTTCCTTATGCCCGGTTCATATTTAACAATGGGTAAACGATCAAAATTTACCTTTTATTTCTATTTGTAAACTGAATGGTTCCAGGGTATAGATAATTATTAAAATAATTATTATCTTTAAATATCATTGTGACATTTATTGTAAGCAGCAGCTATCACATATATTAGGCAATAGGTAGATTAGTACCTCAATTTTCGAGTCACGAGAATTCAAGGACAAGCACTATATTTTTGAGAAACCTCTCTCAAACAAACCCACAAGCCCTCCACCCCAAGATTTTCCTTTACTCTATATATGCTCCCAATGTGCTTACCATCCCCCAACCACAAATCCAAATTCCACCGAATGTGTCTTTTACAAGCCATAAACACGAGTACTTGAAATAACTTACACAACTACGTGGCCTTTAGAAGGGTAAAAATTTGCCATCTTCTCTCTGATCTTACATTTTAAGATTACGAACACTTATGAAACCGTCAATTGCTATGGACACTTCATAGGTACATCAACTTACAAACACACTAAAACCTCATTATACTTGTTATAACCCATTTTGTTTTTAGTCAAAGTCAAAGTAGAATTGTCAAAATCATAGTACAAATAGGACTTAGCAGAAGCAAATTATTTTCTTGGGGTTTATTTTAGAATTGATAATATATGAGGGTTAAGATGGATTAAATATAAAGTGAGGATTTACTTTACATCAAATGATAGGTAGGGGACTTCCTTTGCAAAAAGCCCACTTGGCAATTTAAAATCCATTTTCATTCCCATTTCACACACACACGCAGAAGCAGAACTGGTAGAAGCAGAAACTGAAAAAAAGGGAGAAAAAGAATGGAAAAAGGAGAAAGAAAAAATGAAGGAAAAGGGAGAAGAAGAAGAAGAAGAAGAAGAAGAAGAAGAAGAAGAAGAAAAGAAAAAGGGGTAGGTTTGGCTATTCAAGTTTCCTAATTTTTTTCAAGAGATAAAGAAATATATTATGTCAATTTTCTAAGGTTTTAACTTGGTTCGAATATTAAAATTTAGGGAAAGGATTGTGATTTCTAGTTCAAACTTCTTGAGTGGTTAGCTTCAATTTGAAACAAGGTAAGGAATTTTATTTTTGGCAAACCCTAGAATATTTATTTATGTTCTTGAATGAAGGTTATTTGGTGAAAATGATTGTGATGAAGAAATACTTACTTGTAAGTATGTATTTATGGAACAAGATAAAAATTTAATTGGTGGAAGTGTGATTTCAAATTTCACTAGATGAAAGATAGATAATTATTTTTATGATTGGGATGGAAGTAATTTCGATAAATTACATGCTAGTGAAGGGATTAGTAAGTGATATTGGCTCCAATTGAATAAAGGAAATTTGAGGAATTTATTCAAGTATGGAGGAATTAAGTTTTAGGAGCTTGTATTTTAATATTAAGACTACTTACTATGGTGGTAGTTAAATTGATTATTCATATCGTATTTCAGGTGGTGACGAAAAGATTAGAAAAGTTTACCAAACATCATTGTCTGTAGCTTGTTTCTGTGAGTGGAGAACATACTTTTCCAAAAAGAAGATTTTTAATTTATAAACTTATAATGATGTTTACTTAATATGAATGTCTAAATGATTTCTAATTTCTAGATAAGCATATTAGTGACATGAAATGTCTTATTTTCGAGAAATTAGTAAATGAGCGTGATTATGTTGAAACCATCAGAAAATATCCGATGTAGTTATCTTACTCTAGTGCACTGAGGGGCTACGACCGTGTACTAGAGTCATGTATTTAACTCCTATATATTGAGGGGCTACAGCCGTGTATAAGGGTAACTCTTATCCACTGAGGGGCTACGGCCGTGTGTAAGGATACCTATTATGCACTGAGGGGCTATGGTCGTGTATAAGGATGATTATGTTATTTTTACTTTGTGCACTGAGAGGCTACGGTCGTGTACAAAAGTGTTGATTTATAGCTTTCAGATCATCAGCAAATGACTACATGGTGTATATTCTGATGTGATTATCCAGCATACAGTGAATTATTACTCTAGTGCACTGAGGGGCTACGGCAGTGTACTAGAGTCGTGTATTTAACTCCTATACACTGAGGGGCTACAGCTGAGTAAAAAGGTAACTCTTATCCACTGAGGGGCTATGGCCATGTGTAAGGGTACCTATTATGCACTTAGGGGCTACAGCCGTGTATACGGATGATCATGTTATTTCCAATTTGTGCACTAGGGGCTACGGTCGTGTACAAAAGTATTGATGAGACAGTTTATGTGCATATGACTCTATAGCTTTTAGATCGTTAGCAGATGATTACATGAGATGTAATTCTCCAGCATATAGTGGATTATTAGCTTTTAGCTTATATTTTTCAGCGTACGATTTAGCTTGTTGATTTCAGATTATGGTTTAAGTTTACTGAATTTGACTAATGTATTTACTCATCTTGTTGTATCAATTATTATCATTTTTAGATATCAGCTCGAGTCTAATTTATGATTTAGCCTCAGCATTTTGATGCTATACGATGTTATGATACCAGATTATCAGATTTGAACGGCTTTGCTTTGTATATTGAGATTACTCTATACATGAGTAAGGCTATTCATTGGGTACTTATTGGTGTGACTCTTTAGTATATCATATTATGTTTATTCAGTTGTAGATTCACATATTTTCAAATATCATAAAATAGTTCATTTCAGATTATATAATTCAGTTTATTCAGTTCTCAGAAGAAAGATTTCAGCTTATAGTATAATTCATTCCAAGAATAAAGATTTCAGTTCATAGTATTGAGTAATAGTAATATTTCAGAGATTCTCATAAATATTAGATTAATTATATTCATTATATTTTTCAGTTACTTGTCTAGAATGAATGACAAAGGATTTCATGATGCAATCATGTTTCAATTTTAAAAGTGTTACTAGATTTCAGAATTTTTCAAAGTTTCAATGCAGTAAGAATTGCAGGAAATATGCATAAATGGAAAAAATATATTTATTTTCAAAACTATCCATTCACTGAGTTACAAACTCATAGTTTTTCTCACTTCTTTTCTTATCAGATATTCGCTGAGCTACGCAGACTTGGAGCATGTGGATCCACCGAGATTAGCCACACATTGTCATTAGTTATATGACTTATTTTGTTAGTACATTTAATTTATATTCCTTTGAGGTACATGTAACTTTTGTCATAAAAGTTTATCATGGGCTCGCTGCATATTTGGTATTTTTGATATAGGTTGGGACTTTTGATTGTAAAACATATTAAGTATCGATTTGACAGCATTTTATTTTGAATAGTTTGTATTTGGAGGGGCTGATGTACCCTATTTTAAATTACTGTACCTATTTGAGAAAAATTAATTTTTCTTTAGGTGGTTTTAATTCATATTTTAGAGGGAACTCTATCAAAAAAATTTCTTAGCAAATCTGCAAAATAGCTATTTGCATTGATTCTAGAATTCTCTAAACTAACTTGAAAAACAAAAAAAGTTTAAGGGTTAAAGAATTATCTAGAATTCACTAGAGATTCTTGGGAAGCAAGCAAAATCAAAATATTAAATAATGAAAATATTAGATAATTCTAGAATTCCGCAAGGACCAAGTAAGATAAAATAATGAAAAATTAAGAATTTTCAAGAGGCAAGCCACCAACTTTTGTATGCTCTAAATAGGGATTGTCATTTTAATTGTTGTGTGTAGAAGTTTAAAATGATTGTCATTGTAAAAGTCTTCTACCATTATAAAATTCTATTTTTCAATAAATTAAATTAACATCCTTCAATTATCTTGTCCAATTTAAAATTACTCCATACTATTTTTATCCTACAAAATATACTTCATATAAATCACCAAACATTTCCAATTTAATTTACTTATTTCTCCTACCAACTATAAAATATCATCAGTGGTACCAGAGCTTCGTTCGATTGATATTGGGCGTAAGCATATACTATGGCTGATGCTTTCCGTTTATCAATTCCTATCACAACATTTAATGGAGACAACTATGATTTCTGGTCCATTAAAATGAAGACCTACTTTTGTGCGCAAAATTTATAAGATGTTGTCAACGACGGGCATACTAATCCAGATGAGATTTCCACTCTAACTGCTGCACAAAAGAAGGAACTTAAAGAGAATCAACAAAAAGATTCTCTAGCACTACTAGGTCTACAAATGAGCTTGACGGACACATATTTTCTAAGAATCATGGAAACTAAAACAGCAAAAGAAGCTTGGGATAAACTGAATGATGTGTTCTACGACAGTGACAAGGTATGTACTTGCCGTCTTCAAATTTTAAGAATGAATTTTGAAAATCTAGAAATGAAAGATTCTGAAACTGCAAAATATTATTATTCAAGAATAGATGAAATAGTAAATCAATCTTATGGAGATGATGTTCCTGAAAAGAAAGTTATTGGAAAAAATTTCATTACTTGCACGGAAAATATGATCCAATTATTGCAGCTATTGAGGAGTCTAAAGATATAGATTACATAAGAGCTGCAGAATTAATGGGTTCACGGAAGCTCATGAAAAAAGATTAGAAAGACGTTATGAAATTAACACAAAACGCTTTTCAATCTAAAGTTAATATGCGATTTCAGAAATTTGAAGAGTGTGGGAGAAAATTTAAAGAAAAATCTAAAAATAAAGAAATTCAAGGAAAATAAATTGATGATAACGGCAAGTATCCTCCATGTGGCGTTTGTAAAAGAAAAAATCATTTGGAAAAAGATTGTTGGTTTAAAGGAAAACCACAGTGCTGTAGCTATAAAAAAAATTGGACATGAAGAAATTTTTTGTTATTTTAAACAAAATCATTAAGCTAATTTCTCTATAAAAAAATGATATAGAAGGAAGTCTATTTTATACCTCTAACAAGGATGTATCTGAAGAGAAATTAGATATATGGTATCTAGACAGTGGCTGCAGTAATCACACGATGAGAGATAAAAGTATTTTCTGTAATCTTAATAAAATAAACACAAAAATAAAAATTGACAATGAAAATTTCATAGAGGCAACGGGCAAAGGCACTATTGTCATTGATACAAAAAAGAGGCAAGAGATATATCAATGAAGTTCTCTTGGTCCCTACAATATATCAAAATCTACTAAGTGTAGATCAAATGATGGAGAAGAGAGATTTGAACACTTCCACTTCCACGGGTTGAAGATCCTTTAGTAAAAAAAGCATGATAAAAGATTTACCAATCATAAAGGAGCTTAAAGAAGTTTTCGAATGATTTCTGCTTGAGAAAGAGCTGATACATACAAATATATGCGTTCTGATGCGTACTCCATCACATGAGCAAAACAGGTACTTCATTCTCTTTATAGATAATTACACTAGAATGATATGGGTATATTTTTTGAGCGAAAAATCCCAAGTTTTTGAGATTTTCAAAAAGTTCAAAAGCTACATCGAAAAGCAAAGTGGTTGCAATATCAAGACAATCAGAAGCGATAGAGGTAAAGAATACACATCAAATGAATTCAACAAGTTTTGTGAAGATGAAGGAATAAAGCATCAACTCACCGTTGGATACACACCTGAACAAAACGGCGTATTAAAAAAGAAAGAATAGAACAGTAATGGAGACAGCTAGAGCTATGCTAATGGAAAAAGGTCTTCCAAAAACCTTCTAAGCATAAGCAGTAAGCACTGCAGTCTACTTATTAAATTGATGTCCGACCAAAGCGGTGCAAGACAAAACACCAGTTGAAGCATGGAGCGAACAAAAACCATCAGTAAAGCATATTGGAGTTTTCAACTGCATTTGCTACACACATTCTACAAGAGAAAAAAGGTAAGCTCGACGAGAAGACAGAACAAGGAATCTTCCTAGGTTATAGCACTCAATCTAAAGGTTATCGAGTCTATATTCTGAGAACAGAGAAGTTAATTATAAGTCGGGACGTTAAGTTTGTTGAAGATGCCTCCTACAACTGGAAGACTGGTCAAGTAGAAACAAAAGTTATCAGCATCATAACACAATCATAAAAACATGAGGGTGACTTTGAGGAAAACAATAAACCAGATTTCCTACAGTGAGTAACAATAGAAGAACTAGTTGACTCACCAGAATCATTGCCAAGAAAATACGAAGATTATCATAAATATATCAAATTTGCAACTTGATGATCATTAAACCTGAAAGCTATGAGGTAGCTTCAAAACAACTAGAATGGAAAAAAGCTATGGACGAAGAACTAAAAATGATCGAAAAAAAGGACACTTGGGAGCTTGTAGATCTTCCTTAAGATAGAGAAGTAATAGTAGTTAAGTGGGTCTACCAGACAAAACTTAACGTTGATGGCTCAATCTAAAAACATAAAGCAAGACTAGTTGCTAAAAGATACTCATAGCAGTTTAGCATCGACTACATTGAGACATTTTCTCTAGTTGCACGTCTTGACACTATAAGGGCATTGAGTGCACTAGCCGCACAAAATAAGTGGAAGATTTACCAGCTAAACGTCAAATCAGCATTTCTTAATGGCTATCTTAAAGAAGAAATTTATGTTGAGCAACCTCAAGGGTACGTGGTACAAGATAAAGAAGGTAAAGTTCTCAAACTAAAAAATGTGCTATACAGATTAAAAAAAGCTCCACGAGCGTGGTACAACAGAATAGACAACTACTTCACTAAATAAGGATTCAGCAGGAGCTAAAGTGAACGAACTCTATACATCAAAAATCAAGGTACAAACAGTACACTTAAAATCTCTCTATATGTTGATGATATCATCTATATAGGGAATGATGAAAGTATGATCGAGAAATTCAAGAAAGACATGATGAAAACATTCGAGATGACTAATCTGGGATTGATGCACTACTTTCTTGAAATCGAGATAACTCAATCTGAAGATGGGATCTTCGTTGCTCAGAAGAAGTATACAAGTAATCTATTAAAGAAACTCAAGATGGAAGTTTGCAAGACTATAGCAACACCTTTTGATAACAATAAATCACTCAAAAAGGAAGACGGTACTCCAAAAACAGACAATTCACAATTTCGAAGCCCAATTGGAAGTTTACTCTATCTCACTGCTACAAGGCGAGACAATATATATACAACCAGTCTACTTTCAAGATACTTGCAGAATCCAAGTCAAGTTCACTATGGAGCTGCAAAACGGATACTAAAATACATCCAAGGAACAAAAGACTATGGAATATGGTATCAGTTTAGCCTGACTCAAGACTACTTGGGTATACTAATAGTGGTTGGGTAAGATCGGTAGATGATATGAAAAGTACATTAGGCTATGCATTCACGCTAGGTTTCAAAATATTCTCTTGGACATCAAAGAAATAGCCAATGGTTGCACAATCATCAGCTGAAGTGGAGTATATTGCAGCAACAATGGCAACGACCCAAGTTATATCGCTAAAGCGCATACTTGAAGATATAATAGTGCCATAAGATGAAGCTACAGAGATTTACTGCTACAGCAATTCTGCAATAGCAATGGTCAAGAATCTCATATTTCATAACAGAACCACATTGACATCAAGTATCGCTTTATCAGAAAAGTTGAAGTAAAAAAAAAAAAAGATTCTTGAGATAAAAAATTATCTAGAATTCACTAGATATTCTTGAGAAACAAGCAAAATCAAAATATAAAATAATGAAATTATCATAAAACTCTAAAATTCCTTAAGGACCAAGTAATATAAAATAATGAAAAAATAAGAATTTTCTAGAGGCAAGTCACCAACTTTTGTATGCTATAAATAAGGGTTGTCACATCAATTGTTGTGTATAGAAGTCTTAAAACTTTGCCATTGTAAAAGTCTTCTGCCATTGTAAAATTCTATTTTTTAATAAATTAAATTTTCCTTCTTCAGTTATCTTGTCCAATTTAAAATTACTCCATACTATTTTTATCCTACAAAATATACTTCATATAAACCACCATACATTTCCAATTTAATTTACTTATTTCTCCTACCAACTATAAAATATTACCAGTGGTACTAGAGTTTCGTTCGATTGATATTGGGCGTAGGCATATACTTTAGTTGACGCTTTAATTGAGATAAATATAATTTCTAGTCCATTAAAATGAAGACCTACTTTTGTGCACAAATTTATGGGATGTTGTCAACGACGGGTATACTAATCTAGATGAGATTTCCACTCTAACTACTGCAAAAAAGAATGAACTTAAATAGAATCAACAAAAAGATTCTCTAGCACTACTAGCTCTACAAATGAGATTGACGGACACATATTTTTTTGATAATCACGGAAGCTAAAATAGCAAAAGAAGCTTGGGATAAACTGAAGGGAAAATTGCAACAGAGGTCCCAAACATCTTCATTTTTTGCGCACTTTACCTTAACATTTATTTTGTGCCAGCGGAGGTTTCAAACCATTAATAAATATGCACTGGAGGTCCAAATGGATTATTTCCATCCATTTGACTATTAGTTGATCGAACAAATTGATTTTGACCAAAATTAATGAGGGCAGAATGGTAACTTTATTTTCCCAAATATTATTAACAATTAAAATAATAATTAAACTAAAAAAAAAAAATCTGCCCCACCCCTCCCCCTTCTTCTTCCCTACCTCCACCTTCTTCGGACTTGATCGGTAAAACAGTGGCAGGGAAACATCCACCGATTCATCATTTTCCTCAATCATTTTCGGCAAATCATCTTCCCGACCCATACCTTCATCATCCTCTCGAGAAACATCTCGACAAAATCGTTGCCCCAATCTGAAATCCAACCACACCTTCCACTGTGTCAGCGCTACAATCCCCACCACCACACCACAACCACCGCCAGCAACACCACAAACAACCCACAACCCCATTGCAAGCTCCAGCACACTGTAAGATGATGAATCCAAAGTAACAAATATGGAAAGTTTTAAAATCAGCGAACACCCTTCTTCAATATAAGAACCAGAAAATTAAGAAGCTGGTGATTATAGGGGAGCTAATGAGAGTGCATATGTGGGTTTCGAAACCCGAATCGAGCCTGGCAACAATGGCAGCAGTTCCAATTTTTCGATTCTGGTTCGTTAAAAGAAGTCGCCATGAATGGGGTGTGGGCATTCATTGTTGGGGTTGTGAATTTGAAGCTGGAGGTATTGAAATTGTTAGTATCGAGAAGAAGTGGAAAATGACTTGGGAGTGAATCGCCATTGTGAGGATGATGAGACACGAGAGGAGTGCAATTTTCTATGGGGGTGGGGTGGGGTGGGGAAGGAGATGAATAGTGTTATTTTAATTATTTTATGGGAATAAATAGTAAAATTACCATTATGCCCTTTTTAATTTTGTCAAAGTTGAATTAATTTTGATTTTTCTGATCAACTAACGGTCAAATGGATAGAAATCATCCATTAAGCTCCGACGCATATTTATTAAAGGTTTGGGACCTCCGCTGACACAAAACAAATGTTAGGGTAAAGTGCGCAAAAAATGAAAAGGTTTGGAACCTCTGCTGCAATTTTCCCTAAACTGAATGATGAACTTCATATAAACCACCAAACTTTTACAATCTAATTTAGTTATTTCTACTACCAACTATAAAATATCATCAATAGCAAACATTAAAGAATTAAGATTCTTGTCAAGGAAAATGACATTTTTGTTGATAGGTTTACATTAATGGTCTAGAAAGGTTATTTTCCATGTGCTCCATATGTGTATTTGTCACCTAGGGACTTGAGAATTCTGTTAACAAGCTCTTAGCTTGCTGATACACGGACTTGACTGGACCCAGAGAAGTTAATATGTTATGAAAACCACCAAAAAACTTAATTGCTCGATCAAGTTATTGATGAGCATTGAGGAAATTCCTATTGAGTAAAGTTATTCTTATATAAACAGGTAATCCCATTAATTTCTTAAAGTGGATGAGCCATATCTTGTCGTCTGAATTTTGATGAGAGGAAGATTAGGGAATTAATGGGATGAAATGCGTAACGTTGGACTTATTCATTCAAAACATAATGACCTCCATTTTTGGTGGCCAGATCGTCAAAAATTATACACCAAATCAATATCACATGACACGTAGAGACAAAATCAATGTAAAAACAATGATAAGGATTACAAATGTATTTTCTGCCTCTCACAAGTTTCTCCAGATTTTAAGTATATCAGTATCTGCATTAAGTACATGTCTCTTTTCGACTAAACAATACATAATTATCCTACCTGATAACTATATAAGTCGTAGAAGTGCTGATTATTGTGTCCATTTTAGTTTTCTTATGAGTAATATGGACGAGAAGCAAAAAGGATTTTCCTCTCACAGTTCTTGCTTTTATAATTTATCTCTTCTTTCTCCCTTTTGTTCTTTCTCAGTGTAATAGAAATCCAGTTATTTTCAACTTTGGCGACTCAAACTCTGATACTGGTGGGTATGCCATTGCACATGGATTAAACCTAGGAGATCCCGATGCACGCACCTTCTTCCATCAACCAACTGGCCGCTTATGTGACGGAAGACTAATCATCGATTTCCTTTGTAAGTTATTTATTTTCATTTTCTTACATGTTTCGGGCATTATGTATTTTAGTGACAGGTAACATACCTATTTGAGATCATCTCCACCTGTGACTCTAGAGGGGATTCTAAACTTTCCTCTCTCTGTTTTGTTTTTCCATGATCAATATTTGGTACAATTCCATAGTTGGTAGGTCACAGATTCTATAATAAAGTTGCAAGCAAAGCTAATATCATCAAGCACTCTGTGTGATATTATTCACTATTGACGTGCATTTTTACTTACGCCAGGTGAAAGTCTCCATACCAATTATTTGACTCCTTATCTGGAGTCATTGGCACCCAATTTCACAACTGGGGCTAATTTTGCAATATGTGGCTCATCAACGCTCCCTAGAAGTGTTCCGTTCAGTTTGAATATCCAATTTCTTGAGTTCAAACTTTTCCACAACCGCTCCTTAGAGCTCGGATCTAAAGGTATGATTATGAGAGTGGAAATGGAAAAAATTAAAACTCAATATACATTGTTTTGACATGGAACAATTCATTAGGTTTCAAAAACTTAGTTGGGGAGAAGGACTTCAAAAATGCAATTTACACTATCGACATTGGGCAAAATGATCTGGCAAATGCCTTTACCTACCTGCCATATGCTGATGTTGTTAAAAAGATTCCTTCCTTCATTTCTGAAATTAGAGATGTTATGTTGGTGAGTCTATTCTTTCCATTAAATTCTTAGCCCTAGAGGTTTTTTTTTTTTTTTTTCCTAATTGAATTCTAATACAGGGGATATATGAATTGGGTGGGAGGAATTTCTGGGTGCATAATACGGGGCCACTGGGCTGCTTGCCTGCAAAACTTGCCACTAGAAACACGAATGCCAAGGATTTCGATGAATATGGATGCATTAAGTCTCTTAATGAAGCAGCAAAAGCATATAACTTGATGCTAAATGCTCTATGCGAACAGCTACGATCACAAACAAAAGATGCCACTATTGTCCATGTGGATATATACTCTATCAAGTATAATCTCATTTCCAATTCTGCCTCATACGGTGAGTATGATATTTTCATTTTCATTCTCATTCTCATTCTCGTTTTTCTTTTTCTTCTTCTTCTTCATTCAAGTCCATTGACAGTACGTCTATTAATAGGTTTTGGGAATCCTTTGATGGCATGTTGTGGCTATGGTGGAGCGCCGTACAATTACGATGCCAACATTACATGCCGAAGCAGTGGATTCAGTGTATGTGAGGAAGGGACTCGTTATGTAAGCTGGGATGGAATTCATTACACAGAGGCTGCCAATGCAATCGTTGCCTCCAAAATACTCTCGACTCATTATTCTACACCTCCCTTTAACTTTAACTACTTCTGCAGTGCATGATTTATTATTTTGATAATCTCTTTCAATGCAATGCTAATCCTTTATTATTATACAATCGGAACATTTCTGCAGCCCATTCTCTACTCGGTCTAAATAGACAAAATGAAAGCCTGATGGCAACAACGATTTTCAAGAATTGAATTTGCATCCCACTAACAAATAAGAATTCAATTAGCCCTGGTGTTTTGACTAGGGTTTAGTACATGACCTGAAGTTGACTTCAGTGCAAATGGAATTCATGGGTATTCAATTTAATTTATGAGTTTTAAGTTATGAATATTATATACCTTGTTATATAGTTATGAATATTATATACCTTGTAATATATTTTATAGTAGTCAAACTCATACTTGCATCTTGAAGTGAGCCCCCATGTTTTGAGGAAACGTATTTTGAAATAGTGTTTTTTTTTTGGAGAATGTGATTAAAAATAGAGAAAATATTTGAATTTACGTGTAAAATTATTCTATGGGAGAATCTGATTGAAAATGAGTTTTGAAAAAAATAGGGTGAATTAAATACTTCAAAAAGCACGATACAAATTAAATGCTTCCACGCTGAAATATATTTGCCAATGGAGATCTCGTTCATGCGAATCGAGCCAACACTAAGACCTTCAATTCTTTCCAGGTTTGTATCGGACGGTGACCCTCTATCCATTGAAACCATGTCTATGCCTCTCCATCAAAGCAAGCGACTGTGGATTCTAATTTTTCTACATCCAACAACCAATTCATCGATAAAATTCTCTCCGCCTTAGATACCCACATATTTGGATTTTCCGCATAGAATATAGATGTTTTGAGTCGACCTTGTGAATCCAACCCTAAATCATTTGCTCGGTCTCCTCCAGCCCCATCTCTCCTCCAATTATTTGTTCCAACTTGTTGTCATTGCCCTAAGATCGACGCTCTAATACCAATTTGATAGGAACCTGTAGCTACTGCTGGTTCTAAAACTCTACTGTACTAAATTTGTTAGGAACTGTTCTGCAGTAGCTAAGTCTCTTCCTAGCCTGGATGCTTGCTGCTGGGATTAGAATCCTGTACACCCACCAAGATGAATTAGACAGCTTCCCAGAAATGATAGTAGAACACTGTATAGGGATTGATATTTGTATTGGAATATAGCTGTGAAATATGAATGTAAGAAGAAAAAGGATTGGTACTGATTATTGTACTGAAATGAAAAGGAACTGAAATGACAAATTCCAAGGCATTCGAGAGGCCTGGAGCTCTCCTAATTGACTCACAAACTACTCAATGAATGAATCCCCAAACCCCTATTCCTATTTATCTGCATTTCCCCCCACTGACTCAACTACCCACCCTACCAAAGATAACAAACTAACCAACTGGAAGTAGATAACAGAATTAATGTGTCGCATTGGCTGCTTCCCTTCTTTCTTCCATGAGTGAATATTATTGGGGGTCTATCAACTTCATACGAAACAGTAAGCAGAAATACAAGAAAATCAAATTTGTAAGGAGAAGTAGAGAATTTAAAGAGACGAAATGTAAAGAGAAAAGAAAACTTCATCTCCAATTTCAGCGATTCTTCTGCCACCCATTGAATAACCTAAGACTAAATTTTAATACTATTACACATTCCAAATATGTATTCCATTTATAAGGCCTTACTGTAAATAATTGATATTGTGGGTTCAACAAATGAAAATGCACAATGGAGGAAGCAAAGGAAGGTGACCAAGCGTAACGTGGATATTGTTTGAAGAAGTATTACTTCAACAACGCACGAGAAAGCACCTTTAGGAAAAAACCGCACAGTTCCCCTGCAACATGAGAATGTAGAAGTTAGTTTCAAGCATATCCCAAACGCTATCTTGCTCATCTTATTGTCTTATTGAAAGATAAATATTCATAGATATCCTGATGTAAAGAATAATAGCATGGCCTGTGGCCAAACGTATTCATAAATTAACAATAAAAATCATGCAAATGATACTGGCATGACATGATAAAAAAAAATACCACAACCATTTTTTAACATAGAAGTAAATTAAGATTAGAAAGACTGAAGAGGAAAGCTATAAGTGCAAGGGTGTAACATTCTTTATTTATACTTTTTAAAGGCTTTCTATATACTAATTAGTGTATGACACGTGTAATCAAAAGATGCATAAAATATTTATGCTGCATAACAACTAATCATTATCAAGGAAATGGCACATTCAAGAACACCACTGTATTCAGTTTGGGATGACTTGAGGAAAGAAGCAGTAAAGAGAACGTTCTTGGCAAATAGAGTATAGGAGATGGGATTCAACTGGATTGTTGTCAAAAAATTCTGTAATTCTTTTATTTTTGTACTTTGTTCAAATAACATGAGAATGTGAAACTTTAATTCATCAAGAATCTCTATATGCTCTAATTACAACACATTTTATAGGGAGAACATCTAGATCAAAAACCAAATTCCCGCACTTAGCCCCTGTTTGTTTCTCATTTTTCTCGCATAAAAATGAAAAATATGACCGTTATCAATTACATCAAGCCATCAATTTTGAATTTCTATCTCTTGTGTGGGGCCCAATAACGATTATATTTTTCATTCTCATTCTATAATAATGTGCACCAAACGGAGCCTTAATTTGGAATTTCTATCTGCAGAAGAAGGGAGAAAAATGATTATAAACCTTTGACAAGATATTCAAATAAAGAGTGACACCTAGTTTTCTGGCATTGATCATCATCCTCATGCAAACAATGACTTCATTACTCCATGAAATGTAATTCTGTTACAATTTTGCATAAAACCACTCGCAAACAGATGTAAAGAATCTAATAAAAAATTCATCGAAAAAATAAGAAAAAAAATAAAGAGAAAAAGGTCGAGCATAAATAAGTTGGCTGCTCTCCCTTGGCTCAATTTCCATTACCTGTTAGGAGGACCTTCCAGAGATCTCCAGTGAATTTTCTGGTTGGGTATAGGCCGCAAGGAAACAATCATGATAAATTTGATGAGTACCTTAAGAAATTGAGTTTAAGTCTTAAAGATAATAAAGAATATAAAACTTCTTGGAAGTTACCTGCATGTTTCTAGCAAGCCAAGAGAATTCAATGTTGCACCCAAATGCTTTATACTTTAGTAATAGGGCAGGCTTATCCTCCAGAATCTGGAAAACAAAATCCAACATCATGTTTCTTAACTTTAGAAACCTAGAGGCATGACTAACTAAGCAATTATGTCATACGTAATAGTAGAATTGAGAATGTAAATGCAAAATTCAGAACTTGACACATTTGTGTCATTTACATTCTCATAACAGCTAAAAGCATGTTTGGGAAGTGTTTGTAAACATTTTAAATTAAAAATATAGTAGTCTATAAGTGGGTAGTACTTGTGGAACCCATGAAATGTGTGGATAAAAAGTGGGTTGAGTTTTTATAATAATGTGTAAATAAAAAGTGGCTTTAGTGTTTATAAGCAATTTATAAACATGTGCTAAATTGTGATCTTTTATGCATATGCTTTCATTGAAAAATTAACATGTAATCGAAGCACCTTCATTCCCTCTATCAATAGTTTCCTAATAGAAAGTAAATAGGTGAATATATCATTAAGGATAACACATACAGATGCTATTTCTATGTGATGACATAAATAGCACAAATAGTGATAAGGTAAGGAACAAGATGTTCAGTCCATCAGCTGCTTGACTGTTTCAGTTCCGGTCAAGATAAAAGGGTTTGGGAGAGCACTCTGTGTGTGTGTGTGTGTGTGTGTTCATAAGTTGCTGTCCCTTGAACACCTATCCGAAACTGTTGGCAAGAACAAAAAAAAAAAATGTTGAAGTCACGTCAGCAAATTCTCTTTAGCACTCACACGTATTTTGTATAGCATTATTCTTGAACTGAATATCATGTTGAAGTCCCTGAATGCACATATACCATCCAAAAAATAATAAGAAAATCCTGGGGACTAACCATAAACAGGCAGCAAGACATGAACATCAAGATGTAAGGGCTATACCTTGCAGCAATAACCAAGTTCATTCTGACAAAACGTGATCCGTCAACAACTTACATCCTTAAAAGCTAAAATCATATGCTAAAATCTGGCACCAGATTTTTATCGAACTATAATGCATTAGAGTACAGCAACATCAGAATGTGCACAACTCTAGAGGATCATACCAATAAATGAAGTTTAACCAAGTGGCTTGATGAAGAGGTACATCATAGTTGTGTCAAACTCACAGTTAAAATTCTCTAATTTTGCAGTTTCATAAAACGGAAACTCAATATACTACTCAAAAATTAGCGAAGTCGTATGCCACAGAGAACACAAACGATAAAAAACAGTAATCGCCCAGCACAAAAATGTGCGTCCTTGCTCACCTTTACAGATGAAATGAAGGGCATCCATTGAGGAATGGCTTCACGGTCAGATTAACATTTATAAGCGACATAAGTGGGCAGATCCATTTCATCTGCCCTGTCCCACCCTGAAAAATCATGACTCTGTTTCATATTATCTCTTTTCATCATCACCACCATCTCCCTTCTCAAATTTCAAACCCTAATCCCTCTCAGAGTTCATCCCCATTAACTATCCTAATCACTTGATCTACCCCCTTTTCATCTCTTTTCATACTTAAATTTACAAATTGCAGTTGTTAATCCTTTTGTTATCACAAAGTGATAATTTCGTTCTATGATTCACCTTTTCCCTACCACCACACCGTAATCTGTATGTATATACGTGCTTATTTTGCTCCCAACCCCACTCCCTCTTTTTTACTCTTACTTTTCCATTCGACCTTAATTGTAGGGTTTTCTTTTATCTTCTTTTTCCTTAATTTTTCCTTAATTGAAGCCTGTTGTACTGCAGGGAAGAAAATTAGATTCAACATGATGATTTCATGTTGAAGATTGGAATAGAATCCAATGAATACAAAGTGATCTATTTATAGACTAAAAAACTAACTAACTAAATATCTAACTACATAGAAGTCTCTAGAATGAAGAGCTGAGCTGGATATTCTAACACACCTCCCTCAAGATGGACTATGGAGATCAACAATAGTCCATCTTGAAGATTAAAGTGTGGGACATGAAAATAAGAAAGGAAAAATCTGAATCTAAACTACATCTGTAGTAAAGCACACCACGGACTGCAAGATACCACAAGGATCTTTGGTTCAATTTCTCCACCATTTTATGGTATACAAAAAAAGAAATCGAATATCACCTATTTCTGTATTGAAAATACACAATTGCTACCGGTTTTTTATGAAGATGATTTATAGGCAGAACTTTGAAGCACATTCTCCACAATATTATCCATTTGATATTCAGAAGAGACACTTGTTTTGTTTTCCAAATCAACTTGTGAAACTGACATGGATGTGCCAGAGGTGCTTCTCTGCATCTTATGGGGTAGTTCACCAATAATGACCAAAAGCATCAAGTAATTGCTTGAGATTCTTTTGGTCCTTGTTACACATAAAAAAAAAAAAATGTTGTTGTTGAGAGGTGAGCCAACTACCAATTCCAGAACAAGGCTGGATCTGAAGCCAAAGTTATCTTCTGATTTGGCATGAATTAGAAACCATGAATTAACATCCACAAAAGAGAAGAACATAGAAAATGGAATCGAAATAAATTCCATGAAAACATCTCTAGCACAAAGCTAGAGAGAATAGATGAAACATCTCTAGTAATTGATCTACTCCAGGAAGCAGGAAAATGAACCAGATCCATCATTAATGGCGGAATAACTCGTTGATGAGGAAGAATTGAACAAATCAACTTCTGTCAATTGCTGCAAAATCAGGTCACTAATGAAGATGAATTGATCTGGTTTTGGATCTGTGTTGATGAGAGGCTCGGTCGCCTTTATTGAGTGCTAAAAAAAAATTCATATTCCAGTAGAATGCTAGAGTGAGGAGGAAGAACAGAACTGCGATAGCAGGCTTTGTTGATCTTCAGTTTCATTTGTGGATGGCAAAATCAATGGAGAATCTCTCAGCTGCTTGAACGGACTGGAATTGGATGCGTGAGATTGATTGGAGGTAAAAAATATATATATATCTGATGAAATTTGAGCAGAACGGTGGAGAGCCTTTCCTGCTCTGATACCATATTGAAAATAAGGAAGGAAACGAAATTGAAGCCTGCTGTTCTGCAGGGAAGAAAATTAGATTCAACATGATGATTTCATGTTGAAGATTGGAATAGAATCCAATGAATACAAAGTGCTCTATTTATAGACTAAAAAACTAACTAACTAACTACATAGAAGTCTCTGGAATGCAGAGCTGAGCTGGATATTCTAACATTTACCCTGCGAAAGGTAATGAGGATCTAATTCTAGAACAGAAAAATGCAAAATTCATTGATTCTAAATCCTAATGTATAATATTCAAGCTGGAAACTCCTCCAAGAATAGCACCAAAAGTAAATTGCTTAGCTTAAATGTTAAAAAATAACTTTCAAAATAATCAAGAGATGGCAAGTTAATAGAAAACTTTACTAATTCAAAGATGAAAAGAATTTCTTATTACGTGCAATCTTGCCATTCCATTACAGGAGAGAAGGGACGTCTGAATTTGAAGCCAGTGAGGTAACAATGAGAATTCCTCTTGTGAGGGCACGTCGTATCTGTACGGAGGACATTTGATGCTGATGAATGAGGATGACGATGCGGGTAGTACAGTTAACTTCCTCTGATTGAGATTTAAAATTTTGCGGTTTACAACTATTGCTGATGCGGCTGCCGTCGACATTTGCAGGTTCTGGTGAGTGTGCTGCCATGATTTAATACGAACAAAGGGGAGGACAGCCGATTTTTCGAAGATGGTGAGAGCCTGTCAGTGATTGGATTTAAGCTGTGTAAATACTAAAGGACTTTT
The DNA here is from genome assembly GCA_903798255.1 of Fraxinus quadrangulata. Taxonomy (NCBI): domain Eukaryota; kingdom Viridiplantae; phylum Streptophyta; class Magnoliopsida; order Lamiales; family Oleaceae; genus Fraxinus; species Fraxinus quadrangulata. Next base: position 97,587 of record CAIGRB010016245.1, on the reverse strand, counting down.
ATTTGTAAAATTTATAAATTATTTGAATTATTTTTATTACTAAATTAAAAGTACAAAATATCATACATTGGAAAATTTCATTATTTCTAAAACTTATTTTGAAGTAGTTATAATCCAAATAAATTTAAACATGTTTTCTTTAAAAATAAGAAATTAATTATATGAATTTAACATGTTAATTTGGTTGTCTTGGGTTGTTGCTTGCAAAATCTGTGTATGAGCAAAGCTTTGCAAAATGATTTCTTATGCTCAGTTAATCATGTTACATATACATTATTATTTAGAGTGTGTTTGAACCACATTATTTTGAAATAATAGATTGATGGAGACTGTGTGGTTAAAAAAGAAGGAAAAGTTATTGATGTGATGAAAAATATTATTTTATTGAAAAATGTTGCTGAAAATGATGAGAATGAAAAAAATAATGCGACTCAAACTTGACTTTACATTAAGTTTGATATCCCAACACATGTCATCCATCATATAGCCATTGATGTTTGCAACACCTGGCTAAATTTTAACACCGAGTGGAATGTCAACAACAATATAAACAACAATGTAGATATAACTTAATTCAAGTTTAGTATTATCTTTCTTATGTAATGTAACATCATTACATCATGGTAATGAAATTTCATTGCATTTTTGCACATTGAAAACTAGCAAGTGTCCTGATAATAATCAACCTTGAGTGCAGTCAAAGTTGCTAATATATTCACCTAATGCTAATTGTTTCACGACTCTATTGGTTACTCTACTATATCATAAAATCCCCATTAAAACTTATTATGAAAGAGGACATTGATCGCCATTAAAGAAATAAGAAAACAAACTCTATATACCCAGCTGATCGATCCACTACCACTATGACTCCTACTCCCAATTCATTCAGTTTTCGTAATTAGATACACAAGGAATGTAAACTTTCTGCAAGACTGCAAATTCACTAAACCAGAAAGTGAGAAAACGATCACGGCATATCAGAAAAGACACTATCACTTATCCTGTGCCTGAAACAAATACTAACCTTGTCCAGGTTAGTCGTACATTCTTATTATTGTAAGATAAATAATCACCAACAAGCTACAGAACAAAAAAGTTATTAATGTCCTATCACTAATAGCTAAATATGTGCAGCTGATATTGGCCTTTCAGAGATGAGAAAATAACAAAGAATGATAGTTTAAATAGATAATCGACTAAATTTACACCGCTACTAAGCATCCAATACCTCAAATTGTAGTAAACTGCTTTGCTGTTATGGGCATCTCAGACAACAAGGTAATCAATGAATCAACACCACCACAGGTAAAATTCTCCTCTTCCTGAAATAATAATTTTAACAATGTAAAAATACATTCACTCCAAAACTGTTCAGAAAGGAAACCCTTTACTCAGGTTCTTCTTCGAAGACTCTGCTAATCGTTTGACACATTTAGCATTTTTATAGAAAGTGATTAATTCGTTGCTCACATCCTCCGAATGACAAGTGATGAAAGCAGCGATGAACCGCTTCTCGGACATCCTCATTGCTCTAAGCATTGCAGGTCCTTTAATTTGAGGGACAAGACCCATATCCTCTATTTTTCCTGCTAGAAGAAATCGTGGCTTTAAGATGGCTTCCAAGTTGAAGAAGAGCAGAAATGGGTTGGGAAGTACCACATTGGCTGGTAGCTTCATCGTGCCCAGTACATAAGTCATGTTTCTCTGAACTTTATCAACTGAGAGTGTCAACACAAGCGGAGACCGTCCGAAAAGCTTGAAAACCTCGTCTTCTGAAAACCCATATTTCTCTAAATTCATCATCTTTTCACGAATGGTCTCAATGCGTGATATGGCGAAAAGAGTAACCACATGTTTGTACATCCTGGATTCCTGTGAGACACCAGTTCTAGAAATGTAATCCAACTTCTCACTGTCTAGCGTAGTTCGTGGAATTAAGGTGGGACGAGATAGAAGCATAGGAATCAAGTCCCTTCTGCTAACACCCAGTTTCTCATATATGGCAATGACGGGTTTAATTTTATTGTGGAAGTCATAGGTAAGTAAAGAAGGATTGCGCACAATAGCCTTAAGCAGGACCTCCTTTGAGCCAAACAAGGCTCGAAAATATTCAAGGCGTTCATTCAACCATAGATTTATTCTACAGTTGAGGAATCGAGGACGGCAGTGAATGATTTTTACGAGGTCAGACGAGGTGATGCCTAAGTCAGTAAGTATTTCAAGTTTGCTTTGAAGGATCTTGATGTCCATTTTATGCAAGGACGGCCGCCGCATAAAAATCTTGGATATATCATCATCGCTACAACCCCATTTCCTCAAAATATCTGCTGAGTCTTTTGGTTTGTCTATACAATCTGGTATTTCTATCGTTTCATCTAGAATTTCAACTGAAGGAAAAGCTGTGGTATAAAATAAACTAGAGCTGACAATATAAGAGGGTGAATTCAAAGGGGGTAACTTGAAGCTCTGAGAGGTAGTAGCATCAGCGTAATGAAGTCGATGAAAGCCCTGAAAACATGCAATATAATATTATTATCGTACACTATAAGAAATGAAACAATAAAACAGTACACAAGCAGGGAGTTGATGAAAGAGTGATTCCACTAAAATTCTGTTATTGAATTTGTACAGCTTCATACAGATATATATACAGTCAGCGAGAAGAATCTAGAAGAAGGGAAATCTATGCCACTAGCTATACAAATCAAATCTAATTGGCTATTGAAAAAGAATCACATAACCATAAATATTCTAATAGAAAGTGGTCCTGTTTGCTCCACTTGCAGAATTTTTCTATCCTCTGTCATCACTCAAGTTTGTATCTTCCAAGCTATGGCTTTCTTCCTGATCCAGATTCCCATTAGCTAGTCTTGCTTGCTGCTGGTCCAGTCGAGCTTGATGTTTTAACAGCTTTCTTATAGTGCCTTTGTTACTATCTAAAGGCCTGGTGCGGGGGAAGGATGCACATATACACAAGCATACACACAACTTCCGCACAGAATCGTCAATCGGTAAATCAAAAGTTGCGAAGGGGGATTAGCATATATAAAGTTAGTCAGATACATTAGTGATATCACCAACTTAATAAAGCAAGAGGCACTCCAATGGCATATAAACAAGAGCTATTATTATTCCGTGTTTTCCTAACCCCAAATTAGTAAGAATGACAGTGATAATTCATTGCTCTTCAAATTGGCCTCATAGCGTTTCTAATTGCTAAGTATAAAAGAATAAGTTAGATAAACTCAGCTTGTTCTGTTAATACAATCTCCAGAATGGAGACGCTTTTGCTGATGCTTTTGTATATCCTTAGAGAGAATCAAATTCCAAATAAACTATTAGCTGTACTACTCAATAAAATATGAGAAAATTGGTGACACCAAATACAAAACAAATTCCGGCATTTGAAAACATAAAATAAACCTGGTAAACAAATTGCTAAATTTATTTCCTACATAAAGAAAATGTAGTAAAAAAATTAAAGCTGCAAAGAAGAAGAACTTACGGTGAAAAAATGGGAGGTTTGAATGTGGAAGCGGCGGGCAAAGAGAGAAGCACCTCGGTATAACGCGGCTGATAATACTACCATTTATTGACTTAGTTTATTAAACAAGAAGCATAGAAACGTATTGCATCGGCTGCTACTGGAAAACGCCGGACCTCCACCCCAGATTAAATACAAGAAGGAATGGAAAATCCGGCAACCTCCGCCTCGTAAATGGGGAAATGGAAATAGAAGGGTACTCGGGGATGTGTATATCAGTTACTGGGTCCCAGTCTCTTACCCGACCCATTTAGCTAATGGGTCCCGTTGGTTTTCTTCAAAACAAAGGCCCATCATTAATTTTCACCTACTATCTTTTCATTGCCCATTTTTTGTGAAAATTAAAATGGGTAAAATTCATATATCAGACGTAAAGTACAACTCAATTCAAAACTCACAATAAATTTAAATTTTCAAAACTCAAATAATAACTAAATATTTTTTAAAATATTTTATTAATTAAATATATTAAAATCACAATTATATAATTTATGGTCATAATTACATATTTATAAGTCACAACTTATTTATTTTTCACATATTATCAAATTAATTGGTCAAAATTATTTTTCTGTCAGAAAAAATCACAAATTTTAAAGGTCGCGATTTATTTAACAGTCACATATTTTCAAAATTTTAGATCGCATATTATTTATTGGTTACAAATTACCGATCACATATTATTTATTAGTCACAAAATATTCAATTTATTCGTCACAATTTTAGATAATTGGTCACATATTATTTATTGATCACAAATGAACCAATTTATTGATCACTATTAATCAAATAATTGATCACAAATACTCACTACTACCATACCCACAACCACAACCATGAGCACCACCAACATCATCCTCGCCCGCTACCACCACCGCCAAAATATGGAAGCTGCCACCACCATCACCACTCACAACAACCAAAACCAAAATCAAAATCAAAACCAATGCATCACTGCAATCAACCACCTACACCAACTACCTGTAGCACTACAATCACCACCTATACTACAATCACCAAACCTCAACCACCACGTCCACTACACCATTACCACAGCTTGTATCCACAAATCACAATCACCACCACCACCACCACCTACTTAAATCATCTTCTTCACATCTACCACACTACAACCATCAACACAACACACAACAAATGAAGAGAAAATACATGAAGAGAAAACGAAAAGAATTCGAAGTGCGCCGTCACCATTGCTCGAAATGTGACGATGTTGTGCAATGACGCCCCCGCTCCGACTCTGCTTCATGCAACACTAGGCGGCGAAGTGTCCAGCGCGGTACCGCAACTGTTGGTTGTCAACGGAGGTGTGAGATGATGAATAGAATAGATTAATGTGAATTAATTAGATTGTGTGAAATGAATTAGGGTTTGTTGTGGTGGGTGGATTGACGGTGGTAGGTTAATTAATTTAATAATATTATTATTAATATTAAGAATAAATATATGATCTGATATTTATATAAATAATTCTTAAAACTTATTTTTGAAACTGGAAGTTGAAAAACATGGTTTGGTCCAATTTTCACAATTTAAATTTAAATTTTGATATAAGTCAAAGTTAACAATTAATTTTAATTATACATTCATGGATCCACAATCTTTATACTATACATTTCGTTTTTATCAAAATTTACTAAAATCTGACTTTAACCTCACCAAACAGAGGCATAATAAGATGTCATTTATTCTAGTGAGTCAATTCTTAAAATTATTTTGAAGTGAGACTCCAAGTGCAAATGTTCCAAAATAAAAAGAGAAATATTTTATACTGCAAGTTATAGGATGATAATGAGTTAAATAGAAGAGGAAATTACACATAGACCTGGAATTAGATTACCAATGTCATAAATCCAGAATCAAGTTTCATATTGCATAAATCAGGTTTTAATTATTAAATAAAAAATATTTTTTTATTTTTATTTTTATATCTATATACAATATAAATTAATTTATATACACCCCGTACCCTATCTAA
>CAIGRB010016245.1:77593-91578 GCA_903798255.1 Fraxinus quadrangulata | reverse complement strand
AATTAGATTACCAATTTCATAAATCCCAAATCAAGTTTCATATTGCATAAATCAGGTTTTAATTATTAAATAAAAAATATTTTTTTATTTTTATTTTTATATCTATATACAATATAAATTAATTTATATACAGCTCGTACCCTATCTAACCTAACAAACCCTAAAATTATTTAAACCCATCCCATCCCATCCCCTCTCCACTATCATCTCTTCTCCCATCCCCCAACTCCTCTGTCGTCGCCGTCGCCACGACGTGTTCTCTTCTTCCGGTCATCTCTTCTCTTCGCTTCTTCTCGCCGTTCGTAGCAGCATATGTGTCGTTTTTTTTTATTTTGTAAGTGGTGCGGTGGTTAAGGTGTTGCGATGGGTTCTGTATGTGTGTGTGCGCGTGCGCCGGTTGCGATGGTTGGGTGTGCGTACGTAGGTGTGATGGCGGTTGCGGATAGGTGTGGGTGCGACGGTGGTGGAGGTGCGATCTGTTTTTGTCCGCCGATTGGGTGTAAACTCTAACGACGGTGGTGATATTACGGTTGGGTGTCATGCGGCGGTGGTTATTTCTGTGTGGTGGTCGCAATTGAACAACTGCTGTGGAGGCGGTGGTGTATGTTGGGGTGCGAAGTGATGGTGTGTGTTGATGACAATGGTGCGAAGTGGTAGTGGTGTGTGTTGGCGTGTTGATGACAGTAGCGTGTTGATTAGTTTGTGTTGCTGTTGGATGGTGGTCGCGATTGGGTTTCGGTGGTAGTGGTGTTTGGGCGGCTGTGGTTTTGTTGGACCCAACGGTGGTGGGGAGGTGGCGGTGGCGGTGATGGTGGTTGCGGGCGATGCTGGTGTGGCGGATCTGGCGGTGGCGGTCGTGGGTGGGATGAGATGGGGTGGATGTCTGTCATCAATTATTTGGTATTAATTTGGTCAACTGTGACCAATAATTGGTTAAAATTTGATAAATTAATAATGTGTGACCTAAAAATTGTGACTGTGACTCACATTTTATTAAGTTATAATCGAGTTGTGACCAATTAAAGTAATATGTGACCTATAATTTGATATTTTGTGACTCGTAAATTTTGTGATTTGTGACCGATGAACAAATTGTGACTTTTAAAATTTTAAGTTGTGACCAATAAATAAATTGTGACCTACGAAAATTTTGAATTGTGACCTAATTTTTTTTGCCGGAGTCGTCGGAACGGTCGTCGGAGATGACTTGTGACCGGAACGGTAGCCGGAATAGTCCCCGGAGCGATAGGGGTGGTGGAGGTGAGGTGGGGTAATTATATTATATTATAATTAAATATTTAATAATAAGTTGATTTAATAATTCATTATTTCATAAATAAAAAAATATAAAAATATAAAATCTGATTTGTGAAATTTGAAACTTGTTTTTGTATTTTTGAAATGGTGTAAAGTAAATACCTTAGATATGTATTGTTCCCTAAATAGAATAGTCTTGCAAGCATGCCCATTACGCTTGGCTTGGCTCGTTGCTTCAATGAGCCTAAGCTCTTGGGCTTATCCCATCATGAGTGGATTCGAGTCAATATGTGGGCTTTTTTAAAAAGAAAAAATTAAATATTATTATTTTTTGTTTAAATAATTTTAAATTTATAATATGATCGTTTGAATGAAAAAATAAATTATACAAATGCTTTGATTTGGAAAAACACAATAATACATAAATTTGGGGGAAAAAAATACAATAGTTAATAATACACGTGGCTCCTTGAAATCTATCATTTACTTCCTTACGTCCTGAAAATCGTAATTGTAGAAATTCAAAAGTTTTTTTTTAAAAAAAAGAGACATAAATGCTACTTTTTGCTAAAAGTTAGGGTAAAATGAAATTTGTCCTTAAATGTAAGTACATTTTCGGACAAAATTCGTCAAAAAGAACTAGTTACGCCAAAAATAAAAAAGAGTTTGGATCATTTATGCCAATATTTAAATATTTGGACCAAAATGGAAGATGACAAAGGTTTGAGACCATTTGCACCAATTTCCCTATACTATAATTCAGGTTGTTGACTTGCCAACTATTGCTGAATTGAGGCTGGCATCAATCTCGCACTCACGAAAATGGAGAGTTCTCAGACAAATAACGTTCTGGGCTTTGATTACTGGTTCCAATGGCAAGTCCTTGTATGTGCTCTAATCTTTTTGCTCCCGGCAGCCGTTGCAGTCATCCTCCTCAAGAAGAGGACCAGCGCCGGCAGTAACCCACTCTACTCCACTGATTTGTGGGTCCCATGCTGGAGAAACCTCAGTCCAAAATGGCTTCTGTTCTACCGAGCAATCGCCTTGGTTTCCATGTCTTTTCTGCTCTATGAGATTGGTGCTGCTTTCGGATTCTTCGTCTTCTTCTTCTACACCCAGTACGAAATTTTCTTCCCTCATACGTACAGTACAACGTCGTATTGGTTACCGGAACTGGATCGCATTTATGTCTTTTACTTTAATTAATCTGTAATATAAAAACTTTAAGAATCTGGCGATAGAGGTGGCAGAATTCTAATCTGAGATCTAGGTAGTAGACTTAGATTGCACAAATAATCGATGAATTCCTAGTCAAGCCTGGTCAGCCTTAGGCGAGACAGAATTTCCTTCACTTAATAAAAGAACAGTACTTTACCATGAACAGTTATTCCCTAGTGTTGGGGTTTAAATCTACCAAAAGATTTTGCCTTTGATGCAGTTAGTCTGCCAACAATTGTATACGAGGTTTACACTGAAGCTGGAAGACAACAAACATAAAAAACTTGAAACTTACTCTATTTGAAGGAACTTTGTTTCAATAAAACAAACTTGGATGAGAGAATTATGCACATCAGAAGCCTTAGGCTTTGATACACCAAGTTTCGAGGAAAACAATAAATCCTTTTAAGTCCATATTCTAAAAAGCGCGCCTAATGCCAAATTGACCGCTTAATGCATGCCTTGGGACACTTTATTAAATTTTTTCTTTTTTTAAAAGCCTTTTATTTGACTTTAGTTTCAAAACTTTTCGTTTGATTATTGTTTGAATATTGTATAATTGACTAATTGTAAGAATTATGAGTAAATATTTTAGATATTTGGTATGTATTATTTTAATTATTAAATGATTTTTAGAATGATTAAAAATAAGAAAAAGCTTTTTTCACGCTCGTAAAGCTTGAAGCTGGGCCTTCACGCTTAACTAAGCTTTACACTTTTTAGAACACTGCTTTAAGTAGAACCGTGAAGTACTCTCTTTTACTAGGAAATTTCACCCTCTCCATCGAGGTCACTAAATATCTTTGTTGCATATGACGGGGACATAACATGGATGTAATCGGTTAGTGGTAATAGACGCAAAAACTCCAAAGACTTGCCTCAGTTTAGAGTGCAATACTCTTTATTGCTCAACGTGCACAAGTTGATGACATTATCAGTCTATGGAGAACCAAAAAAGTCCTCCAAGCAAGTTAATCAATCCTTCAGGATGCTGGCCTTAACTTGGTTTTGATAACAATTTGCTTAGGAAGGCTAATTCTAGAACAATTTTTTCACTTTACTGGCACTTAGAACTCCCACTTCCCCATCATCGTTTAAGAGGTTTACTATCAAGCAACTGAAGGCAACAAATGCCCAAGTCAGAAAAAGTATGGGAAACTATCCATTGATTAATTCTCAATAAACAAAGTTCCATTTTTGTTTTTATTGCACATTGTTGCCTCCATTTACATCGAGCTTTGCACTCATGTCTTGTACTCAAATGTACTAAATCTTTTCTGCATGTTGTGCAACTATCACTCACGTGTTGAGCCATCTGCGCATGCCTGTGGCACAATCATTATCCGTTGTACTTTTGTATCCACCAATAATAAACCCACACTACCTTGCTTCCATTTTGACCAACTCCTAGGCCTTCAAGCTAAGCCTAGAGAGCAAGGTGGCACTGTTTCAACCTAGTTGTAGCAAATGGAAGTAAGGATTTGCAAACTAAAAGAATCAAACTGAGATTATAATTGTAGTTGCATACACGAGTTTTCTATTTTTGGTTTCTTTTCTTTACAGGATCCACCATACCAAAAATCAGTAAGTATACTAGAAAAATTCTGTAAGAGCTCTAGCAAGACCAGGTGGGAGCAGTTTACTGCATTTGTAGAATTTCTTTTGCTTTATTACAAAGGGGTATATGCTGGAGTCCTTTTCTGCAGGGTTGGAGAAAATAAATTCAAGACCAACCCTAATTTCTTTTATTGAATTGATCCCCATCAAAACAAAATTCACTCGATTGATACATAACATACATGTACACTTGCCAATTTTAAATAAATTTCAAGATATTTCATGTGATGGAGAGATTCTACTTGTCGCCTAAACTATATTCTTAGAGAAGATTTTCGATAACTTCTTCATCCCACTTACTAGATTTATTGGTTGTTAATTTCCCGTCTTAGTGTGAAGGATTTCTATCATTTTTGTCCCTTTGTCGTTATTACAAAACTCATATCACATCGAATTATTTCACTTATAGCTTCTAATTGTGGGTACTACTACTGCTTTCCAGGTGGACCTTTGCATTGGTTATGGTCTACTTTGCTGTATGTACAACATTGTATTTCCTCCCTTTCCAAGACTCGTGCTAGTACTCTTCATATCATCCACTAAATAAGATTATATTCAGTTGACATTTTATTTAGGATATTGCTGCGTTTCAATGGTAACTTGTACATGCAGATTGGTACTGTTGTATCTGCCCGTGGATGTTGGATTTACTCGAGAAGACCCCTCTCTCAGAGTGGGGAAAGGGATAAATTTCTCAAAAAGGAGTCGGAAGATAGGAAACATGCAATGACTTCAATTTCCGAAGAGAAACAGGCCAAGAATGAACAACATGCTGGATTTTGGGAACACCTTATGCAGATGATTTATCAGGTTACTCTGTCCAAATTCCATTGAAGTGTTGAAGCTTTGTACTGATTGGAAATAATATGCATTTGTCCTGCTTTATCTGTTTGGTTTGATTAACTGAAAGAAAATAATAGATGGATAATCTAATTTATAACCAATAAATTGGGGGAATTTAAAATGTATAATAAGAGAACTTGGTTTCTAGGAAGGCTATTTAAAAGCCCAGCTATTTGTTCTTCCACATTGAGGTCCCCTCCATCATTAAATTTTGCACTTCAAATTTGAATCAGCACTAAGGAATTTGGAATGGATTAAAAGCGAAAAGAAATATGGTTAAGCATAGCATGTCCATTTGCCTCTGATTGACATTTTTTAAGTACTTCATTGTACGGGTGTGGATATCATTTCAGTATGACTTGAATGAAGAGGGTACCTGAGACGAGGGCTCAACTTCATTTTTATTAGTTCAAGCAATGACTTCTATATGTATAAGTGGGTTATTATTGATTCTTCTTAAAAATTTAGCTGTGAATGACATTAAAGCTGGGTTGCTGCTTTCTATACAAAGCTATAAACTCAAGAACAATCTAATTTTTTTTTTTGTTCGCTGTCTTAATGTTTTTGCTGTTAAAGCACTACCTGATGCCGAAACTTTATTATTAAACAGACTTGTGGAGGCGCTGTTATGCTTACTGACATTGTCTTTTGGGGCCTTCTGCTCCCATTCATGACGGGTGAAAATTTTCAACTTACCTTGGTAAGTTATATGACCTTCTGATCTGGGCAAAAGTTGATTTCACCTGTTACACAGTACTTAATTTCAAAACGAGAATTCTTTTCCGGATCCTTTGTTAGACGAAATATGCTATGAACTAAATTTGCAGATCACTAACAAATCTTTTCCTGCTTTTCTAACTTTTCACTTTTGTTAATATGATAGCTGATTGGATGTATGCATTCTGTAAATGCTCTTTTACTTATCCTTGATTCTGCTGTCAATAACATGGTAAGTATAAAGACCGTCAATGTTCATCTCTTCATGCTCTGCTTGCTTTTTTCTACAGCTAATCTAATGGATGAATTTACGTTTCAGCCATTTCCTTGGTTTGGGCTTGTCTATTTTGCGCTTTGGAGCGTTGCTTATGTTGTTTTTCAGTGGGTTCTTCACGCATGTTGCTTCACATGGTACAGGAGACGAAAACTTTTCATTAGTTCTCTGATTTGATTTTAAAAGAACTTTACATTTGTACTTCAAACTGTCACCTCTACTTCAATATTTGATTCTCATGTGATCGAGTTTTTGGTGGAAAAGTTTTGTAGCTGATCATCTCCCTTTACAAACTGAAAAATGGTCGAATGACATAATGGTCTTGATGCAGGTGGCCATATCCATTCCTTGAACTTTCTACCCCATGGGCACCACTATGGTAATTATTTTGCTTCTCATCTCCCAGTCTCCAATTACACGTGCCTTAACTCTACAGAACTTCTATTGGACATCATCTGTTTTCAGGTATCTAGCGCTGGCTTTGGTTCACGTTCCGTGCTATGGACTGTATGTTCTGCTAGTGAAAGGAAAGCATGCAATATTCTCGAGAATGTTTCCCCGTTCATTCGTGAGGTTGAATTAGTTTATTCCATTTAAAACATAAATTAGATGTTGAATTCGTCCTTTTTCGACATGCAAAACATCCAATTATACATGAACAATATGGAAGTTCATCCACTTATTTTGAAATGAAGCATAAGACAGACCAAAAATTGAGTGCAGAAAGATTAAGGTAAGCTTTCTTGCTAACCTCTCTTTTATGGCAGGGCTCCGATGGAGAAGAAGCATGCGTAAGAGTTTGGCTATTTATTATTACATTCAAGGTTTAGTTCCTCTAAGCCGTGCTATTGTCCATCACTAACATATCCTTGGACAATACAAGTTAAATTTTATTGTCATTTCATGTCAGCAGGTGCTTATCCTTTATCTGCTCGTTTCCTGACTTGTAATAATAAATTATTTAGCTACCATGTTCACATGAGCAATAAAGGTCAATATGTGGGAAATCGACAACAACGTGAAATGAGATTCACTCATATTTCGAGCTATAAGCGTTTTTGGGTATTGGGTTTTAAGATGGTGTATAGACTCACAACATCAGCATAGCCCGATAAATTCAAGGGGTTCGATGGAAGAAGACATTCAAATTAGGCGTAGACATATCACAAGCTCATGTGTCTCTTGAATGAACAAATCTCCATTGCTTCTAATTCATTTATATATATTAACGGATTAAAATAGAAGACTATGTTTACGAGCTACAGAGCAAGGCAGAGGAGCAAGGAACTTCAACCCATATGAAAATTAAAAAGAAAAAGATTTCTTGCACGGTTAAAGTCTCTCCTTTTCTTTTCTCAAAATTTACAAGGTTGATACCACTAAATAATCTTGTCCTTTAATCTTTCTTGAAGATCTTGTACTACGTTATATGATAGTTTGCTTACGAAAATTTATCCTGCTTATCTCTGGTCTATGAGGAATATAATGCAATCGCCCTTTATGGTAACTTGTTCTCTTAAACTGAGCTGACTAAACTTAATTTCGGAACACATGTACAATTACTCAAATGCAGTGTTTTAAAATGAGCTCTTAGGCACGAGGCACAAAAGAAACATTACGCTTTGACAATAAATGCAAAATTAAGCGTTCGACTATCTCGCTTCTAAGAGTACCTCTTTTTTTTCCCCCTTTTTAAAAAAACCTTTTATTTTGATTTTAGTTTCAAGGCTTTTTTAAAAAAATTTATAATTGACTAATTATAAAAATTACTTTTAGATATTTAATATGTATTAATTTGATTATTAAATAATTTTTAGAATAATTAAAATTTTAAAATAATATATAAAATTAGAAAACATTTTTTTAGGCGTAAAGCTTCAGCTTGACCTCTCTAGAAAACTGCTCAAATGTTTCATTCCCCAAACCTTATATTGCTCTAAAAGTTCTGATCATGGACTTTTTTCATCTTGCCCGTTGACTCGAGAGCTATTACATACGGCCCGCTGGGGATTGAGCTCCAAGATGGATTTTATCAGCATCCCGACAATTCCAACCTTTGACCTCCCCCAAGAGAGATTAAATTGTGTGCTAGTACCAATTGAGCATTAACTCAATCTCGGAGGTCAAACCCTCGAGTAGCTGCCTAACCCCTTTGGACTTAACATGATAACATTGCATGGACGTCAGAAGGCAACGCTATAATAACCAAATGATTCTAAAACAGTTCCAAACGCTAAAAAAATGGCTTTTGCACACCAAATTCCGACTGAAGGCCATTTAAATTAGTAGTGTCAAGGGGCAACGTGAAAATGGGAAAGACTATAGGCCAACAGCATCTCCCAATATGGTTAAATCATGCAGTCGATTTAAGAGAATGTTTTTGTTTAATAATAGGAGGAGAATTGCCTCTTTTTTTTTTTTGGCCTCAACCAAAAAATATCTTAATTCTCCCAATCACACGTGTGTTATATTCTACAAGTGAAGACCACAATTTCCTAATTGATGAACATTGTTCTTAACTGCATCATTCTCGTCATGGATACAAAAATAAACTACGATCAAACTAGAAGGATACTGATCAAAGTAATAGCAATTATCCATTAACACCTTAAACTGTAAACTAAATTAAAAGACACTCAATGTCTTAAACATATTGCTTAATCCAAAATTCATATGATAGACCCAACATAATAATCGTCCAAATAGCGATTAAGACAGAATAAAAACAGAAAACTAGAATTCTCACTCAGATAACTCCGTTTCTCAATCATCGCCAGCCTTATTGTAGACATAGGTAAGCCCACACTTACCACAATAGTGCCTGTCGAAATGATTGGCCATGAAAGTTCCAGCCCCGCACTCAGCGTTGGGACACTCCTTGCGCAGCCTCTGGACCTTTCCGGAGTCGTCGACCTTGTAGAACTGGAGGACAGCGAGCTTGACCTTCTTATGCTTGTGCTTGATCTTCTTTGGCTTGGTGTACGTCTTCTTCTTGCGCTTCTTGGCGCCGCCACGGAGACGGAGTACGAGATGTAGGGTGGACTCCTTCTGGATGTTGTAGTCGGCGAGGGTACGTCCGTCCTCTAGCTGCTTCCCGGCGAAGATAAGGCGTTGCTGGTCCGGCGGGATGCCCTCCTTGTCCTGGATCTTGGCTTTGACGTTGTCGATCGTATCGGAGGACTCCACCTCCAGGGTTATGGTTTTCCCCGTTAGGGTTTTCACGAAGATCTGCATCTTCGAAGCGGAGGCAAATTCACAGGGTAGGTTTTGGTATAGGCACGGTGCGAGTAATTATGCACTATTTAATAGCAGAGGGTTTTGTGAGGGATTGTTATTAAATGGGCTATGGGCTTAGCTCGGTTCATCCGTAACATCAAAATCAGGAAGCCCATCCATTTTTCTTATCCTTAATCTGTTTTAAGGGGGAAAAAATCATGAGAAAATTTCATTAATCCTTGTATGATTCCTATTTTTTTCAAAATGCATGTTTTTCTCTTTTCTTTTTAATCACAAACTCTTCAATAAAATAATATTATATACAAACCTAAAACTTCTCCTTCTTTTTTAATCACACATTTTCCATCAATCTATTATTCTAAAATACATTTTATACAAAAAAAAAGACTCAAACAAGGGTTTAATAAAATATTAAGTATAACCTATTTCAAATCTAAAAAATAAGATTTAATTTTTCAAAAAAACAGATATTAATTTAAATTTTATTTTATTAAATAATTAATTAAAAAATATTTTATTAATTAAATATATTAGAGTCACAATATTATATAATCATGTCAAATATGGTTATGTGCTCTTGGATCAAACTTGGATTGGGGGGTTGAGATTTGATGCATATCATAGACATCCTAGAGTTCTTAGGTGAGTATACAAAGGAATTTTGGAAAAAATAATTTGGTAAGGGGATTGGTTTTGGAGATTTGGAGAAGGGATTCTATTTATTAAATATGTTGTTGTGACAACGCACTCCCAAAATTTTAAGAGCAAATTAACTTGAAATCTAAGAGCTCTTCCTACATTTAACAAGTGTTTTCTCTCAACAATGGAGCTTTGTTGAGGGTATAGATTCAACTTTGTTGGTGAACCACCCCTTTTGAAACAAAGAATTCTGTCATTTGAAATTCTTTTCCTTGATCAGATCTTATTCCTTTAATCTTACATTGAAATTGATTTTTAACAAAATTGGAAAAACTCTCTTTGTTCTGCCTTGTTTGGCTTTTAAAACGCATGAGGTAAGTCCATGTCATTCGACTATGGTCATCAACAATTGTAAAAAAGTAATGAGCACCAATGAGAGAACTAACAGAGAAAGGGCTCCAAATATCCACATGTATTAGATCAAAAGGTGCATCAACAAATTTTTGACACTTTAGGAAAGACAAACGGGTTTGTTTTGCCATATGACAAGTTTGCACATTGATGTCTGACAACAAAAGGATGAATACAAGGCTTTATACTATGCAACAAACTGAGGTGTTTGATCATAGGGGTGTCCTAATCGCAAATGCTACAATTTTGGTGTCAAAACAGATGAATAGTTGGCCACGAGTTGGTGAGATGGCAGCTTGTCCCAGAGTTGATTCTTCTCCAAAAAAATAGAGCCCTTGTTTTTCTCAAGCAATTTCAATCGGCTTCCAACTATCCAACTCCTGAATAAAACATTGTTTAGCTAAGAAAATGCAACAAGTGTTTAGATCTCGACTAATCATACTTGTAGAGATAAGGTTGTAATGGAAATTAGGCATGTATAGGACATTTTTTTAGAGTAATTGCAGGTGAAATAATAACAATCCCTGTATGTGAAACTAGTACCTTAGTCCCATTAGGAAAGTTGATCAAGACATTTTGCAAAGACTTTCTTGTATGAGTAGGTCAAATGATCCTGTGATGTGATCAGTTGCCCCATTGTGGAGAATCCATGTGCTTCTGCCGATGATGGTATTTGTGCAACTCAAAGAATGTCTCAACAATATAGATAAAGAAGCAAGAAGTTTATTATTTCTATTTATACCTTGATTTTTCTAAGTTGCTGTTGCCTATTGGATTTGGTGGAATTTTGGCATTGTAAAAGTGCTATAAGCTGCTATATCTGATTTGGTGAGATGTTCAGACTTGACACTCTTGATCCCTCATCTGAGGATGCATTGTTGTCCATCTTTTGCTTGGTTCTGCTTCCGGATTTTGGTTTATGAAATTTATGGTTTGGAGGGTATCCATAGATTTCCCAACAAGTTTCCATGATATGGTTTGTTCTCCCACATTTTGTGCATGATGCTTTGTCCTTAGAACTTGATCCTTCGTAGTTTCCGTTTGTCTGCTTGGGATTTCCCTTTTGATTCTAAGTCTTCCCACTGTTGAATGCCATTGCTGTAGATTCTAAAATATTTTAGAGATGGCTAGTGAGCTCATGATTAGCCTCCTCTTGTACAATAAGGTTGAACATGTTATCTAACGAGGGCAATGGTGTTGACATATGATTGATTTCATGTTTTGATTATAACAAACATATTGCTTTTATCTCTAACAATTGAATTCGAGTCGTTATAGCTAAGTTGATCGATTGAAGACATATAGATCGCTATCAAAAGACTCGCAATTAATGTTCAATGAAAATCGAGATGAAAGCCGAGTATTCACTCAAAATCAATCAAGACGAGCAATTCAACGGTCAAATATCTAAAATATTAGACTTAGATGTTTTTTATTCATATGTAAAGGTAAAACACTCTCATCATTAGCAATGAATTGTGAAAAGCTCAATATTGATTTTATGCACGAAAAATCACGATACAAAAATATTTGTATACAGATTATTTTTCAAAAGGTAAAAATCTCAAAACTCATATTTGAAAAATGTCACTTACCTTGAAAATTATTTTCAAAACGTTCATCGAGCACTTACATTTGTTAAAAATTCAAACGATGACGTTTCGGTGTAAAACGACCGTACCGGACGTCCAGTATGACAGTTTTGCCCAACGGTCGAATTTTGGACCATTATGATTTCGACACTCAAACAGCTAGTTGGCCGTCCGGTACGGGTCTTCTGATTGGACAAAGTTTTTGACAGTTTTGCTCCTATAAATACCACTTCATTCTTCCATTCAAAGAAGATTTTTGAGGAGCATCAAAAGTGAAATATTTTCTTAGAATTACTTAAACTTTCACTTCGCATTTACTTCATTGATTTTTTCATATCAAAATTTTGATTGATTTAAACTCTTTTAATTATCATCTTCATCAAAGTTCATCATCTCTCTTTTTCTACTTATTTATTTATATCATTCATAAAAGAGAGATATATTTTGAAGAAAAGTGTTGAACTTACATTACATCAATTCTTCCACTTCTCTAAAACTTTGATTGACTGAATTTAACTTTAAAATTATCATATTTATCAAAGTTTTCACAACTAACACTTGAGCTTTCATTTATTGCTATTATTAAAGTGTTAGCCTATTCCTCTATTAGTACTTAGCTTATTCATATTATTCATCAAGAGATGAATTCTATTGTAAAATCACTTTGATTAAGTGTAGGTCGTGTTGAAATCTCTTAAAGATCAACATTGTAAATGATTGATGCTCCTTGTCGTAAGTTACCGTGTGGATCATATTGAGGTTCTTGTTCGCCATATCGCCCCTCTATTTTTGGGCCTGACTTTGAGCCTGACCAAATAGCACGGCTCTTCCTGCTCTATATTAGTAAATATTTATATGTTCGGTGTTCCTCACCAACTGGCTACAGCTTCTGTTAGTAAATACATGCTATGTTTGAATATTTCTTTTTCAGGTAAAAACATAATTTTATAGGATATTTATTTTGTATTCATTTTTAATCAAATATTTACACAATAAAATATTTTACACGTAAATTCAACATTTTCTCTACTTTTTAACCACACATTGTCTAAAAATTCACTATTTAAAACTTTGTTATTTATTTTTTATTTTTGTCAAATAGTGGCCATCAAAAAGGGCTTAATCTTGTTATGCTAGTTTTATGAAACAAATTCCTGAATATACTTGGAATATTTTATATTTTTTCAAGCAATACTTGTTTGTACTAAGGATTTTAATATCAACATCGAGATAGTTACGTTCAAGTTTCAACTCTCGGTTGGTGACTGATTGGACTATGAAACATTTAGCCCCTGTTTGAAACCCATTTTTTATCTCATTCCATTTCTCATTCTTCATTTCAACCACACATTCTATCAATAAAATAATATTACACATAAACCCAAAAATTCTCCTTACTTTTTAACCACAAAATCTTCCATCAATCACTATTCCAAAATTTTTTTTTAACCCAAAATGGGTGTCAAACAGGGGCTTAATTTGACTTTGTAATTATACACTAATCAAGTTGATGCACTTGTTTAGTCCATCACCAACCCTCTCATAATTTCTAGTTTTACTATACCAACCAACCACATTTGGTTAAATTCTACAATAATAATGCAATGCTAATTTTCTGTTTTGTTTTTCATCCTTTTTTTCATCTATTTTATTTGTCAATAATAATATTGCAGGCACATGTAAAAAACTGAGTTAGGATGAGCATTTTTTTAAGTGGTATTAGATCATATTATTTTCAATTAGTCATTATTGTATCTTATTATTTTATTCAATTGAAGGTAGTCAACTGTTAAGTGGTGCTCACCATTTAGCCCTATTTGAGCCTCATTTTTTTTAAATAAATTTTATAAAAAGTAATTTTTTCCCCCCTAAGAATGAGTGGTTAAAATTAGAAAAAAATTAATTTCCATGCAAATTTATTTTATTGACAGATTTAATAGTTAATAATAAATATGGAAGAAAAATAAATTTAAAAAAAAATTGATTCAGACATGGGCTTAATAAAAAAATGCACACAAATATTGTCATCTTAGAACATTTTCAAGAGAGCCTTTATTTTTAAAGAGCATCTTATATATAATAAACAACATCTTTAAATTTAGAAAGTAACTTTTCGTTATGCACTCCAACAACGCTCACTATTTTGACTCTCAATCTCATTTATTGAAAAAGTAATTTTT
>CAIGRB010016245.1:64693-76067 GCA_903798255.1 Fraxinus quadrangulata | reverse complement strand
GTGACCCCAAATTAAATCTCTCTCAAAAATCAGTATGTGTTTGATACCCATTTTTGGTGTATTATAAATTTTGAAATAGTGATTGATGGAAGAATGTGGTTGAAAATTAATGAAAAATTTTAAATTTGTGTATAATATTATTTTATTTAGAAAATGTGTGATTAGAAAGGCAAAATTAAAAAAAAAAAAAAAGAAGGTGCCAAACACGGGCTTAATCTAAGTCAAAATTAACAACAAATTATAACTACACATTTTATGGGATCCACAATTTTTCAACCACTAATTTCATCAACTTTTATCAAAAATTATTAAAAATTTGATATTAATCCACACCAAATAGAAGCTTAAATTGTAGAGTATTAATATTTATAAATTATTAAATGCAATAATTGTTAATTAATAATAGTGGGTGAGTTTGAAGAATCAAATTCATTCTCTATTTTAAAAGATTAGAATAGAAAGTCTCTTGAAACTTATTTTTAAGCATTAACTTTTTAAAATATAGAATATTTTATATATACACTGCAAAATTCTATGATTGAATACAAGATTACAATTTCTATGGAGATGTAATGATACTATGTACAACGTATGAACTTGAAAGCTATGTAAACAGAGAGCAATTTTTCACTTCAATTCGAAACTATCTCGTTATCGAGAAACTCCTTCACCTTCTCTATCTCCGACTCCCAATTCATGGCATCCAATTCACTCATTCCCTTTAAAACTGCTAGCGAACCAATTGAAAAAACCCTTCCTCTTTTCGAGGAGAAATTTTCTCCAAAACCCTCCAAAACCTCATTTTTCACACTTTCTCCCAAAGCCTCGTTGAGCTTCAAAATGGTAACTCGAATGGGGGATCTAGTTGGAACTTTGAAATCTGGCCTCAAAATGATTTTTTGGTTTTTATATTTTGGGGAAAAAGAAGAGGAGGAGGACGAAGTGGAGTGAGGTAGGGTGGGGTGGAAAATAAATTTTAAAATTTTGGGATTGTAGGTGGCACGTATAAAAAAAAATTGAATTTAATATGTAAAAACATAAAAGTTCGGGGTACTGAAATTGTAATTATTCATTTTTAATTTTAACATTTTTACTATTTTTAATGACAAATTTGATGAATGTTGACGTAAGGAGAGTTTTTTCATACAATGTTTCAAACATAGAGTGTTTTTCGATTTTCAATAAGTATGTGACATATCGCAAATGAAAATATTTTTAGGGGTTTTTTGGGATTAATCTAATGCCAAACATTAGCATTTAATATTTATCTAAACTAGTCAGAGTTAAAAGTGCATTGTACGTTATTTTGAAGTATTTTATAAATGCTATAAATATAATATTTGAAACAAATTTGTTGGTAGAGTTTGATGAGTTTCAAACGAATTAAAAAAAATAAAATTTAAAAGGAGAAAATTATATTCCCAAAATTCAACTTCTATGATTCAATTTTTTATGACGATGAAATACTAAAAATGAGCAATCTTTTTTTAATATAACATTTGATATATAAGAATTAATTTTTAATACATGAATTTAAAACATTCATTAAAATTCATAGATGTATGAACAGAAATAAATTCATCTGTAATAATTCTAAATTCATGTAAATTAAGATTCATTGAGTTTAGATTAATGTGAATGTTAATTAATTGAGAATTAATAACACGAAATTTATACATAACAAAGATCTTGTAATATTTATTACATATTAAAAAATGAAAAGTAAGATATTATNTTATATTAAAATTAAAATTATCTAAAAATTATTTTTTACTTGATGTAATATTTAATATATTATAAATATTGTTTATTATTCTGACAATTACATTAGAACCTTATTATTTGTCTGATTCACCAACTCCCTTCCCTAATAGTAACATAGAATCCTTACCTGACAATCCGGTAACCGGTCGCAAAATTTTAGGTGGCAGTCCAACTCCCGCCCATAAATAGTGCCCTAAATTCTGCAGACCAGTGTCGTCGAGCCATTGTGCCTACCCCGTTGCTTGTGCCTACCTCGTTGCTTGGCATTGCGAACACAGACTCAGATCTGCATCATCTTAGAGGTACTATGCAATTGCTCTGTATACTTTTTTTTCTCTCTCTGCTTGGTTTCATGTTGCACTAGGAGTGTAACTAGATCTGGTGATTCTGGACCCTACTATTATTCCTAGTCTGTTTTTCTCACATTTATTGCTAATAGTATATGTAGATGTTTGTTTGAGCGGATTTTGGCCTGAAATATCATAGATCTAATGCTTAAATGTCGATTAATAATGTATGAAGTTCTGTTTACTACTTGCTAGAAGCAAAAGGCGGTTGATTGCCAGAGCGCGCGTTTGTGTATTTTTTTTCTGGCTTAAATGTTGATATTCATTTTTATTCCGTCGCCAACATTTATTAATTTACGTCTTCGAAACTTGCGAAATGATTAATCTCACTTGGAACGTGTGAAATACCATGGAGATCTATGTCAAATTTGTGGAAGTGAGTTCTGAAGTTCTTGCTACTCTTGAGAAGATTTAAGTAAGAACGAAAGAATAATGTTTTGCACTTGGCGGATGATGCAATTTTGAACTACTAATAATAGCTTCTGAGTTGATACTTTTAAATCGTTCATTCCTTTATGCAAGTGGAAAATCATTTTTATTCCCTTTGACTTTAGATGAACGATATCTTTTATATCATGCAATTTATTTTGGAATATCACTCTTCGTTGTCCCCCTCCTTTATCTCCTAGAATTGGATTTTGTTAAATAAAATAGAACATCCTTTGGTTTTATTGACTTTTTATGACGCTTGAAGATGTTTACTTGAGATTCTCTTCGAATATAGAATTCTTTGCATTGCGATGAGGCATATTAATCAACCTATGGAACATATGTGTTGTAGTTCTGGAATCAATGGATCCTGAAAGATAAAATATTCTAGACATTATTCAAAAGAATCTAATTTTTTTATATGTAGAGATGCTAATTGAACTTGTACTTAATACTCATGGCTCTGCTTGTTTATTTTGTAGTGAAACAATATGGAAACCTTCCTGTTTACATCCGAGTCTGTGAACGAGGGCCACCCTGACAAGTTGTGTGACCAGATCTCCGATGCTGTTCTTGATGCCTGCCTTGCTCAGGACCCCGATAGCAAGGTTGCTTGTGAGACATGCACCAAAACAAACATGGTCATGGTCTTTGGAGAGATCACCACCAAGGCTGATGTAGACTATGAGAAAATTGTCCGTGATACTTGCCGTGTCATTGGATTTGTCTCTGATGATGTTGGCCTGGATGCTGACAATTGCAAGGTCCTGGTCAACATTGAGCAACAAAGCCCAGATATTGCCCAGGGTGTTCATGGCCACTTCACAAAGAGACCGGAGGAGATTGGTGCCGGTGACCAAGGTCACATGTTTGGATATGCCACAGATGAGACACCTGAGTTGATGCCTCTGAGCCATGTCCTTGCTACCAAACTTGGGGCTCGTCTCACTGAGGTTCGTAAGAATGGTACGTGCTCTTGGCTAAGGCCTGATGGTAAGACACAAGTCACTGTTGAATACTACAATGACAATGGTGCCATGGTTCCTGTTCGCGTCCACACAGTCCTCATCTCTACCCAGCATGACGAGACTGTCACAAATGATGAGATTGCTGCTGACCTTAAGGAGCATGTTATTAAGCCAGTTATCCCCGAAAAATATCTTGATGAGAAAACCATTTTCCATCTCAATCCATCGGGCCGCTTTGTTATTGGTGGTCCCCATGGCGATGCTGGTCTCACTGGACGTAAGATCATCATTGATACATATGGTGGCTGGGGGGCCCATGGTGGTGGTGCCTTCTCTGGAAAGGACCCAACCAAGGTGGACAGAAGTGGTGCCTACATAGTTAGGCAGGCTGCAAAGAGCATCGTGGCAAATGGACTCGCTAGGCGGTGCATTGTGCAGGTCTCATATGCTATTGGCGTTCCAGAGCCTTTATCAGTTTTCGTGGATTCTTATGGAACTGGAAAGATTCCTGACAAGGAAATCCTCAAAATTGTGAAGGAGAACTTTGACTTCAGGCCTGGAATGATCACCATTGATCTGGATCTCAAGAGAGGTGGCAATGGTAGGTTTTTGAAGACGGCTGCATACGGGCACTTTGGAAGAGATGACCCTGACTTCACCTGGGAGGTTGTGAAGCCACTTAAGTGGGAGAAACCTGAAGCGTGAAAATAATTAATCTAGAAGTTGCTTGGTTGATGTTTACTTGAAGTGAATGAATAATTTACTTGTCTTACTATTGCTGCTTTATATTTGGAAGAACCTTATGTTTGAAATTCGTTTTCAAATGGGATTATATTTGTTACTTCGTAATTCAATAATCTGTTCTTTACCAGTTAATTTTCCTTAAGCTTCCCCCTATTCACCATACCCAAAATTAAATTCATGCAAATTTCTCCCTGTGAATACATGAATGCTCACAAACTGAACGCTACTGTTAGGTGTAAGTGATGTAAGCTGAGATTTAGATGGTTGCATCTGTATAATTATTGACTTGCAAAGTTACTAGGTTATGGTTGAATCCCACAATCCTTTATTCTTAGTGCGAAAACTAGACAGGTGTTTGCAGACTATGATAGACAGCGTGGAGCTGCAGTATATGACAGCCAAGACGTCAATGTGGTGGGACATATAGAGCTGCTACCCTTACTCCATCGTGCAAAACATAAGTTGGGAGTTGGTCAACAAGAATTACTGCACACCTGTCTCCCTCCTCGTCCATGTAGATATAACCCAAATGCCCACCTTCGTTCAACTAGCACTTTCCAGCACCGACATTGACTTGAACCACGCCCCTGCTTGTGTACATACATATATATCATTTTTTTTACTTTCCTTACTCTACGCACGATAATGTATGGTTGTATGTATAATGGTTACAAGTATAATGTATTTATAGAATCAATTTCTATTTGTGGGTTATAAGAGGGAAAGGTGAACCCCTTTTTTCTCTTGACACACATGTAAATGAGTTTTATGATGATTTATTTATGTATAGAATGTGTTTGCGGATTTATTTTTATTTGGATATCTCTGTTGACGACAGCTGCTGATATGGATCCATTGAGCGATCCAGTATGACTGTATGAGTGTTATCAAAGGTATCTTGATTCAGTGGGATCACATAGTGATTTCTATTGGGAGAAATATTTGAGGGTCTTGGATTTGGTAATTAGCGAGTTGATGTTCGGTAATCATGCATAAAGAGGTTTGATGAAATGTTCTGAGTTGAAATGCATGCTTGTGATGCAGAAGGAATTTAGATAATATTTACTGGCATTTGATGGAAGTGTGTTTATTATGAATCGGGGTTTAAAGATGCAAGTGACAAGAGGATATTAGCTGATATGTTGTTCTCCATGCAAATTATTTACTCATATCAGGAGATAGGGATTTTTCAAATACGCTCAATCAATTAAGTATGCATAGACGTAATATCCTTCTGGCACAACCTCTTAATGAATCCATGGGTCTTGTTGCTGCAGTGAAGTGTGTCTGGGATTGGACGAGTTTTGTGTAGGGTGAATTCCCTTCAATCTGAAGTGATTTTGCTGCTGGTACCATGATTGTTGCCACGAAATAATGCAGACTTCAGTTAGTCGAACCATAACTAGGAAACAGCTTGCTTATACAATGCTGGCAGTCTTGGGCTGGGAGGTCAAAAGTGCTCGTTCTGGAAGAATTGCTAATAACTTAAAAAAAGCCACATGTTCCAAAAAAATTGAATCAGCCCAACATAACAAGATTGTCAAGTGTGTCTGTCAGGATTACTTAAAAAATCATGCTTAAAAACATGATAATTACTGTGAAGAGATGGATCGAGCATGCACATGTGGGATGGCAACCTATTACAATTGCTCTTGGAGAACCCAACAATGATACTGGTAACGGTATATGGTTTGGTTAAATAGCTATTGTATTGCCCAGCGCAAAAGGGATTATCCTTGTACACGAAAGTACTAGAAATAATGCCTTGGAACAGATGTAAACCCAACATATGGTTAGGTCATTGGTCTTTTAGCTACTTTTTGCAAACTTATATACAGTAAATAGTGGTAATAGAACTGTTAAGTCCAAATTATAATTAACAATTTCTAAATTTGTAATTGGCAATTTCCTTAGTCAAAATCATGCTTTGGTTGAATTATATTAGGAGTTTATCAAGTTATAATTAAAGTCAAAATATGTGTTATTGAATCCTAATTATTGCAAAAGAGTTGAACTTGGTAATATAGATTTTGAAGGAGTCCGAGATGTCCAAAAAGATCACATATGATCAAAGGAATGCAATTAGAAATCTAAAGAGTGTCAAAGAGCCGTACAAATTATGCTTCAAATTCTTAATCGCAACTTGCAACACATTTTTCACATAGAAAACATTGGAATTTGGATAAGACATACATAGAGGAATTGTAGTTCTTTGAGTTAGCTTTTCAACGCATTTTGAATCAACTCAATCGGATATCGGGAGATAAAGTTATGATAAAAATATTGACAACTGTTAAACTGTTGCTCGCATATCGTTGGCTTGGAACTCGAGCGACATGTTGACGTTTAGAAATTGGTTTTGCTTGAAAAACTTGGGTTTTCAATTCCTTTTCATCCCAAACGATTTTCCTATATATATTCTACCCTATGAACATCCAAGAGGGTGTTAAATCAAATTTATTTCATAGAGATCAATTCTTTGATGATCCAAAACATTCATTGATTTCAAGATTTAACCAACACGTATTACTTGATCCATAAATTCTTCCAAATCATATTTTGTTGATTAAACCATATTTTTTCATGTAAAACCATATATCAAAATACACAAGATCTTTTGATGAAACATTAAACCACATAATCAACCGAAGATAAATCGATACCAATGATTGGGAGCTGTTGCAGAAGCACAAATTCAGGAGGACCGGAGTTAGGAGCATGCAGTCCATGAGAGATAAGGTATAAACCAGGAACCGGAATTTGTTTTGAAGGAGCACACCTCCAGTAGGATTAAGGGAGATTGCAGGAATTGAGGTAAGAAGTTCTACGGGGTAGATAAGTCTGGACCGTACTGTAAGTTATTTCGATTTATAGTGGATTATTGATCGGCAAAGTGCCCGAAATTTTTATCGAGTTGGGGTTTCTCCATGATCATCTTCGATGTTCTTTATTGCTTTAATTATTGATCATTGTATTCAAATTTAGGGCAAATTGACTTGTTTGATCTATTTATCTGGAAAAGTGACTTGTTACTTTTAATTGTGTAACATTGGGTCTAAATAATTTAGAACTTTCAGAAGGGAACCACTATAATATGAAGTGATTCTCTATATTTTTCTGCTTTCATCCTCCTGGACAGAGTGACTATTCATGGAACTCAAAGGGAAAGAAGTGCATACTTTTGAGTAAGTGACTATTTAAGGTATTATTCTATATAGACATTACCCTTAATTTCTTCAGCTGTAGAACTACTTTCTATCTACTCTGATAAGCAGCTTCTGCATCTTTGGTCAAGATCATAGAAGTGGTTTGCACTTGTTATGGTCTGTCCACGTGTCAAAAAAGTCCTTTTCTTTATGACTTTGTATTGTTGTTTGAAGACTAGAATAGGCTTTCAATTAGCATAGTGCTAATGAAGTATTCTGCTTATCTACAAGGTATACTGTAGCCCAAGGTGGTTACATAAAGCTCTCAAAGTTCACACATACTTGCATCATTTGATGGCGACTAGTGGCAGCAAAACATAGCATCTCTGCTTTATCTGAGACATGAATTTTGTCAGGAGGGAACTTGAAGGTATATATCCATGCACAAATAAGGCCAACAACGATTACAAGAATGGTAGCATAAAATCGTTGGTATTTGTGGGCTGTAAAATCTCAGACCACTCATTTTCTCACTGTGAAACTCATGAATGGAACCATTTACTGTTAAAGTTGGATAATCTCTCTCTTGTTTTTTGTGTGTTGCCCAGTGGTTGATTTGGAAGTTAAATCCTCTTGCATGGTTATAAAACAAAATTTATCGCCTGTTTGGCATAGCTATTGCTCTTGCTTCTTGTAAAAGAACTTTTGAAGAAAGCAATCTTAATTTTAATTTGAAAACTAATTTTTAAAAAAAGCTTCTTATTTCTACTTTTAGAGGAAGTCATACTAAACTAACTTCTTTTAAAAGCTTTTCTAACTAGAAAAAGCATTTTCATAAAATTAGACAAACGGAGTCCACAAGAAGCTTTTGAGTTTCAAAAGCTCATTTTGGCTTTTCAAAAACTATACCAAACAAACCCTTAATCTTGTTTGTTTGCACCAAATTTGACTTGCACACACTAAGCCCTAAATTAGTGATAGGACCCTGAGATTGCTGAGTAATTTTCGGTGGATTTATTGCTGCTGCTCCCCTACTAAAGAACCTGTAAAGCTGTTAACCAATGTGAATTAGCCCAGATTACATCAACTGGGAATAAACAAGAAGATAACAGAGTTGAAATGTAATGTAATTTGTATTGTTTATTGATTGGTAAAAGATGAAAACACTGGAATTGAAATGATGACACTGAACGAAATGAAACACTCCCACGCAGGCCCGACCCTCCTCACAACTTTCTTTTCTCAATGAATCCCCAGATCCTCCCCCTTATTACATTTATAAGCAATCTATCTCACCCTATTCCCCACAATATCCCTGCTCCTAATTGAATTTGTTTCTAATTGAATCTCTTTCTCAATTCTTCCGGGTCTTTCTAGAGTCTACTAAAAAGGGAAAAGAAACTATTCAATATTACACACCAAGCTTGCACTTGAATGATTACACGGTTCCATTGCACACTTGTACAGTATTTATTCCTGTATATGATGGAGAACGGATTCTTGCAGTGCAATGCCCCCCTTGATGGCTCTGTATCGTTTTCTTTTGTTCTTTAGGTTTAGTAAAGGCCGGAATCAGGCATAGAGATCAACTGTTTTCTTTAGCCAGTTATATTGGGTTGCCTACAAAGTTCATGTGCGAATTACATGACAACACAATCGAAATAATAGTGATATACATGGAGAAATTAGGCCAAGCAAATGGAATTTTATTATAATACACACACACATGTACAATACAAAATTTCACAAATAATTTCTACTATTTAACTGGAGCATTGTTGTGGACATCCATGATCAGGGGAGGAAGGGATTGTAAGAAGGACAGGACTCTTTCTGTTTCCTGTAAGCCCTGTTTCACAAAATCAAGTTGCTTACATTCAATTAGGACCACAGCAGATAAAAAATGATGATTTTATATATCAGTCTAGAAATTAGAATTACCTGGCAGCAGTTGACCCCCCAAGTGTAAATGCACCTAGAACGATCAAAAAGTAAGGAACCGAAGTAAGTGCCAAATTTCTTCTTCCTCCAGGAGATCTTGGAACACCACTTCTTACAACCCGCGAATATGGTGCTGATTGACAAGAATTGCATTTATTTATGATGATTCTCACTTCTAAATGAGGTCTAAACCAAATTGTCTAGATTAAGAATAAAAACTAAAAGGAAGATACCTGTTTTTGAAACTTGTCCACTTCCACCTGTATTAACATTGTAAAGTATTTTAAGATGCGTATCTTATTTTCTGTCTCCTGACTTTAATGGAACAAAATTATATATTATCTTTTCGGTAATCAATATCCCCTCCATCATGGAATGCAAACTATGACAACTTTGCCATGTTTTTTAGGAGATCAAATTTAGAGAATATATCTACAATGTTAATATAAAATTCCAATTTGACAGAAAATTGATATAGTTAGGTTTTGAAGTTAAATGTCAAAAGCAATTTTAAGAAAATTGATATAGTTAGGTTTTGAAGTTAAATGTCAAAAGCAATTTTAAGAACTCCATGTAAAGAATCATCCACAGAGAGAGTTCAAAACCATCAAAAGCAATGAGATCTATTAAAAATTAAGAGACTGAAAAGCGCTCCAACGAGCAACAAATAAATTTCACAGATCTTAATCTTTCCACAAGCTAATAATAATATCAACTTACAATACATGAGAGAGTTTTAAGAGTTGAAAAAGGTCACAATAGCAACCTGTTTTGCTTTGGCATTATTAAGATACAGTTAATTAAGTGGATTCAGAATCTGGTGAGTACGTTTCATCCCAAATCCAGAATCATCTTCCAGGCTCATCTTGATGTAAAGCATCTTATACTTACAAATTTTGATTTTCACTCTATATGGTTATATATTCCTGAATTTTTATTTCATTTTATTTTATTTTATTTTATTTTATTTTTTTTTTGCACATTCCATAATTCCGAGCTATTGAAACATTGCTGGCCGAGAATTCGTTAAAATTTGAAGAGTCAAGTTAAAAATTGTAGCTTCTTCAAAATTTTCAGTATCGAACTAAAAAACTAATGACCGATAGACACATTAAAAAAAAAAATTTATGAAGATGAAAGTATTACCAGATTTGAGGAGGAAAGTGTAAGCTTCGGAAATCTGCATTAAACTATTATATCAGACCGGAGCAACAATAGCTCAAGGATTCAAAAATTCCAAAATTTCTATTGGAGATAAAGTCGAAGAAGAATATCTTATACAAGCATTCTTTTTTAATGTGCAGTCATTAACTTACCAACTTGAATTTAGACTCAGCCTGGGCTTTTTCATAATTTGGAAATCGATCGGGATGAGTTTCCCAAACCTTCTTTCTGTAAGCGGCTTTAACCTAAAATTGCTAACACGATTCAATTCAGTTGGGTAATTCTGATCAACACTTGCACAATTTCAAATAAATCTTCGAGATATTCAAGCGCTCTATTGATTATCAAGTTTGGGGTATTTGTTTATTCCCCATACGATACAAAAAATTCGAAGCTGAAAATTTAAGCCAAACCAGAATCTGCGCTATATCGAAGAAAAACCCTAACTAAAAACTACAATACCTGCGATGTGGAGGGATAAGAATGCGCAGGAAATCCCAGTAAGACTTTGGCCTCGTCGCCTTGCATATTTCTGTCTTTGTGGATTCTCTCTCTTTCTTCAAATTATCCCAATATTAAACAATTAGGCGACAACCCATTAATTCCATGGATTCCATTTTCCACAAAATTTCATGTTTGACAACAATAATTTTTCGTCGAATTATATTTCCACTTTTGCCACACACGTGTGCACATTTTCTTCATTTTGGTAAATTGATTTTCCCACCTTTCGGTGAAATTCCAGGTTTATTTTGCAATGAAAACAAATTTCATAATCAATTGTAATTTTTTTTCACTTTCTTGGATAATTTTCATATAAAATAAAGTTAAACGAATACTAAATTTTGATGAAAAAATGATTTTCTAGGAA
>CAIGRB010016245.1:29307-44081 GCA_903798255.1 Fraxinus quadrangulata | reverse complement strand
TTAAGTGAAAGTAGTGATCCATTAACAATATCACACTGGAAAATTGCTCATCCAGGCCAATAAGAAACTGCATGATCTGATCTTCATACTCGTAATTAGCATTGCTGATTTCTGGCCTATAATTGTCCAGCTCTTCCCAAAGTCCTTTGTGCATCACACTAGGGTATAGCTCCTTTGGAATGAAATTGATAATCCATAAAGAGACCACATGATTGCATCTCTTCCAAGTACCATAGAGAAGATCATTTTAAGGAGGCTTGACAATTGATTCGTCAATAAATCCTTCCTTATTTTTGACATTGAGTGCCATGATAACGGCACGACTCCACGTCGCATAATTTTCCTCAGTGAGCATGACAGTGATGAGTTGCATCCTTATATTGTCGCCATAATGAAGATAATACGGACTACTTGAATCACTTACCAATCGATTAACAAGGGAAGTCGCATCTCTAGTTACCACTTCTCCACCATCAATTGGTGAATTTGTTTGATTATACTGATTTTTGAGTCTCTATTTGAGCACTAGATTCATTCGTCGTCGCAGAGAAGCATCACAGCTCTGATACCATGATAATTTGGTTATAGAGAAAATTCTAGATTTGAGAAGATGAAATAATAAGGCAGGAAATTCCGTTTTCTCATTCAACCTTCTAAATTATACAAGCACACACACATATATACACAAATGCAGCTAACCGAACCATAACAAAAAAGATATGTACAAAGACTTCAATACCCCTATGCTAACATGGCTCAATACGATGTGCCAATATGCATCTCCATAAGTTGAGACCATAATGGGTAATTGGTCTAATCCAGGATGATACTGGTGGGAAGTGTAGAATTTTCTTGGTGGATAATAATTGGTGGTGTTGGGTTGTTTCGCATAGTTGGGACAACAGGATCGGGATTCGCCATTTAGTTTTCGAACACGAGCTTGAAAAAATAAGAAATTCAATTCTTGTTTGAGCTATTCTATTTAGATCGGAACTGCTCTAATACCATGTTAAACAATGATACCTTTAAATTTAGTTTTTTGTATTATTCTTCTACCTTTTTGGAGCAAATATATAGGTACAATTACATCTTAAAAATAGGAAAACAATCCTATTCTAAGGAAAATATATATTCCTATATGTACAAAATTGGACAGCTAACCAGATTCCTATAATTACAGCACACAATTGATTACAGCACACATATAACTCATGTCAACATATAACCAGTCTCCTTTTCTATGGGAGTGCCACTATTATCCCAACAGACAGATGTACTCAATTTATTCTATTTTCAGCACAATATTGATTATATTTGACAATTATACATATGTCGTCATCTATTTGCGGAAAAAACAAACAAACTGTGACAGTATTATAAATGATAAATGGAAAAAAACTCTTCAAATGTAGAAGATAAGAAGAGAATAAAGCTGTAAGTACAGGGAATTTCAACAGAATAAAAACAGGATGCTGAGTGCTGACGTGACAGTACCCTGGTGGCCTTTTTTTTTCATTCCAATGCAAATCCGCCAAGTGTTTTTCCTGTCTAAATTTTGTTGAAATTTCATGTACTTGCAGCATTGTTCATAAGAAGAATTTTGTAGGAAAAGAAGAAGAATAATGATACTTGCACATGTAGATGAAGTGTCAAGAAGAGAGAAGAATTTTTTTTTCATTTGGTTGAAAAAATTCTGATTCAATCACACATCATGTATATGTACATGTACATTAATATATACGTAGTGATGTAGCATAATCGAAAAAATTAAAAGCAAGAATCGTTTTCTAATTTTGGTGAAAGTGGAGCCAAGTGTTTTGAGGTTTCCAAGTTGGCGCCGCAATGATAATATACAGAACTGCAATTCTCTTATTAAACACTTTTGGTAGTCGTGATAGCTAAGTAACTTATTTCAACTTTTGACTTTAAACATAAATATATAGCAGTCATAGACAGAGAGAGCATCCACTACCAGTGCCGTGAAGCAAACGCGGGTCCGGATGATATGATTATTGTCACAAAATGCAAAACTAACTAATTACTTAGTACCTAAAATACTCTCTTAACAAACAGATGACAAATAATTTTGACCAAACTCTACATTAAAACTTATTTTTATATTTTCAAAAATAAAAGTAAAATAATAAGAGCGATAAATTGGAATATTCTAATCCCAACCCTACCTTCAGAAAACTCGCGTATTTGCAAGAGATGAGGATGGCCTCCGCGGGCCATTCTAATTTTCACACTTCTAACTAAATCATAATTAAATATTGTTTAGACTTTTAATTTTTAAAAATACATCGATAAATGATTTATTTGAATTGTTCTATTAGAGAACAAAAGATGATTGGTTCTAGTTATGATTCATCTCGAGGAATACTCAAAAATCTAATAGCTGTGAGGAAAATTCTTCGACTATATTTTGAAGGTGATAAATAACGCAAATTAGAATTTTTCAATATTTATGTGTGTGTGAATTAATAATGAGTTTTTTTCCTTATTGCCTCCCTCAATAGAGAGTTGTCAAAAAAGTCAAGGGGAAGCATACTATTTAAAACTTGAAATAAGGAAAGTCTGTTTAATTTTTCAAAATGGAATGTGTCTATCTGAAATTGTTGTAAACAGCTTAAAACGTCTGTAATTTGTCCTGAAAATGCAAGTATTGAAATTATTCCATAAAATGTTCTCAAATATTGAAACCTATGCATGTTGGCACTCCTCTAAATCAAACTAGGAACCTTTATTACTTAGAATTACATATAATTAAATAATATTAAATGATGATTATCTAACGATTGTGTTGGCATATGCGTTGTCTTGGCTTCCGTGCATGCATGCGAGCCCGAACCCCGGCCAGCCCCTGTTTAAACTTTAAATGAAAATTCATGCGAGATGGTGCAGCTGTGAAGCATAGAATGATGCCCCCATCAATCCATTAACATTTCTTTAATGCGCGCAAATATAAGATTACATATATCAAAGTTTTGACTTCCAGTTTCCCATATATAATATTAGAAAGGAGTTAGGTTAGTGTCACGGGCAAACAGTTTCTAGGAAAATCCATATCTTTTACCACAAGATGAGCTGAGCTGATTTTCTTTTCTTTTTTATTTCACATACGTATGCGAAGGAATGACTTTTATTTTGAATAAGATTTCTCTCTGGTTTGCTCATCAAGGAAACCTTTTTTCAGCTCTTAGAATAGAGGAAAGGACAACTACACCTCTAGTATAAAAAGGGTGTTGGTTCCAATCCCCCTCTTCTTTTGGGTGGCACTGGCAGAGTTTGCTTTCACACTTGCGCAACTTGATCAAAATATTTGCCAACCTTTTTAGTAAGTTCTCCTTCTGAATCTTTCTATGACTTATATTTTCAGCTCCATTCAGATTATTTCTGCTTTAATTCCCAAAAAATGCTTGTATTGAAGATTTAAATGACGATTTCCATAAGTTCAGGTTTCTTACTTTCTTGATTTCGGGTAGGTAAGCTTATGTTCTCAACAACTCTGATTCCTCACTACATCTCCCTGTTTGTGTTTCTGTTTTGGGTCAAATAAAATCCAAATCCCAAATAGGTAGAAATGAGATCTATTATATTATGTTTTTATTCTGCAGTGCAGCTTGAGGATTGTCATCTTCTAAATGTTAATTTAAGATAAGTGACCGGGTCATTCACTAATTTGTATTATGACTACCTCATTACCTGATTTCTTTGTTCTCTATCTGTCTTTTTCTTATTGGATAATAATCTCATGCTTCAACAATTTCAGCTTGACAAAATGTTTTATTTAGTTCGTAATTATTTTCCATAGACTGTAAAGCAACTCGCAAGTGAGAATAAGCTAGGCGCTATGGCCGTAGAAATTGTTGAAGGTGAAGATGGTGCTACAAGAAATGAGGCCTCCACCTCAGGAAGCCATGGAGGCCAAGAGGACTTGCCCAAAGCTGGGGAAAAAGAGCCGACGAATGCAATTCCATTTTACAAGCTATTCACGTTTGCTGATTCCAAGGACAAAATTTTGATGATTGTTGGTACAATTGGTGCCATTGGAAATGGATTGTGCCTGCCTCTTATGACAATTCTTTTCGGAGAATTGATTGATTCTTTTGGACAAACCCAAACCACAGATGTTGTTTCCGTTGTTTCAAAGGTAGAGGGAAGTCTTTAGTTTTCAAAGTATCTTATATTTTGCTTAAATCGTATCATTGAATGTTTCTACTGCTGTGATGTGCATAGTTCCACAAGTAAAAATATTCTCATACTTTCTTATTGGATCTCATTGTAGGTGGCACTGAAGTTTGTGTATTTGGCTTTGGGATGTGGTGTTGCGGCATTTCTTCGTAATCGTGTCTTTATTATTGAGTTTAAAGAAAATAGATATTGAAATTTTGACACTAAAATTGTGTATATCTTTTGGTGTCTTCTAGAGGTGGCTTTCTGGATGATCACTGGGGAGAGACAGGCTGCAAGAATCAGAAGTCTTTATTTGAAAACTATATTGCGACAAGATGTTGCTTTCTTTGACAAAGAAACAAATACAGGAGAAGTTGTCGGAAGGATGTCTGGTGACACTGTTCTTATTCAAGATGCAATGGGCGAGAAGGTATTACTCCTTGAACATTGTCATTAATTGTCAATCTCTCCCTCAGGAGACTTTAGCATGTTTCAAATGCTAATTTTTTTAGTTATCTATATCTTGCTTCAGGTGGGAAAGTTTATACAGCTGATCTCAACATTTTTCGGAGGATTTGTTATTGCCTTTATTCAAGGATGGCTTCTTACCCTTGTCATGTTAACGTCTATTCCTCTGCTCGTGATATCTGGTGGAGTCATGTCAATTGTCTTATCCAAAATGGCGTCTCGTGGCCAAAATGCATATGCTAAAGCTGCAATTGTGGTTGAACAGACAATTGGCTCCATCAGAACAGTATGCCACTATCATAGAATTTAGTTAGTTAAAGTGCGGAAAAAAATTATGATTAAGCATAGACGTCTAGCTTAGCTCCTTAGTTTTTCCTTTGTATAGTTAAATCACTCATTTGATCTCAATCCAGGTTGCCTCATTTACTGGGGAAAAGCATGCTGTGGCTGATTATGATAAGTCCCTTGTGGAGGCATACAAATCAGGTGTACATGAAGGGTGGGCTAGTGGGTTAGGTCTTGGATCCGTTATGTTCATTGTCTTCTGCAGTTATGCTTTAGCTATTTGGTTTGGCGCAAAGATGATCCTGGAGAAGGGTTATACTGGGGGTGACGTGCTCAACGTTATTGTTGCAGTGTTAACTGGTTCCATGTGAGTTAATCCTTCAAATTTCATATAAACTCACGCATGCTCTAAATGTTTCTAATTTGACTTGTTTAGCATCTAAATTCGTGATGTGCCATTTCAGGTCTCTAGGACAGGCATCTCCCTGCATGAGTGCATTTGCTGCGGGTCAAGCTGCGGCCTTCAAGATGTTTGAGGCTATAAATAGGAAACCCGAGATAGATGCATATGATACCAGAGGAAAGATATTGGATGACACTTGTGGAGATATAGAATTGAAAGATGTCTATTTTAGTTATCCAGCAAGACCAAATGAAGAAATATTCAGAGGATTCTCTCTTTTTATCCCTAGTGGCACAACTGCAGCTTTGGTTGGACAGAGTGGAAGCGGGAAATCAACTGTGATTAGCTTGATAGAGAGATTTTATGATCCACAAGCTGGTGAAGTTCTGATCGATGGAATTAATCTCAAAGAATTCCAGCTCAAGTGGATTAGGTCAAAAATAGGTCTTGTCAGCCAAGAACCCGTGCTTTTCACAGGCAGCATCAAGGACAATATTGCATATGGCAAGGACGGTGCAACCCTTGAAGAGATTAGAGCTGCAGCTGAGCTAGCAAATGCTGCTAAGTTCATTGATAAATTGCCCCAGGTTCGTCCTTCTAGTAAATTTAATTACTAGATTTTGTCATCTTTGAATTTTCAAATGTACTTTTGAGTCTATCCGAACTCAATTAACATCTCTTGATTGCATATATTCTCTTGTCTTCCTAAATTTTAGGAGTTTGTGTATTGTTTCTTACTATTAAATATTGAATTTCATTCAGGGACTCGATACCATGGTTGGTGAACATGGAACTCAGCTTTCTGGTGGTCAGAAGCAAAGAGTTGCCATAGCCAGAGCAATCCTGAAAGATCCACGAATTTTACTTTTAGACGAGGCAACAAGTGCTCTAGATGCAGAATCTGAGCGAATTGTTCAAGAGGCTTTGGACAGGATAATGATAAACAGAACAACTGTCGTTGTTGCGCATCGTTTGAGCACAGTAAGGAATGCTGATATGATTGCAGTCATTCACCAAGGAAAGATGGTTGAAAAAGGTAACTCTAAAATCTAAATAGACTTTATTTTCTATTTTTACTGCTTTTCTAGAGGAACGCCATTAATGCATAGCAATTATACGATTGTTCTCAATAAAGCATGTTTACTTAATTGCTAAAGATTTCAAAATGTCATGCAGTGATATCAATGAAAGAAGAATTTTCTCAACATCGAATCAGATTATAAAACTTCTTTGGGGAAGTTATTGCGTTAGGGAAAAGAAAATCATATTAATAGTATCAACTGCTTTTGAACGGTGCAGGCACACATTTTGACCTACTGCAGGATTCTGAAGGAGCATATTCTCAGCTCATACGCTTGCAAGACATAAATAAAGATTCTGACCAACATGTTGATGACAGAGACAAATCTGACATGACTTTGGAATCTGGTAGACAATCAAGTCAAAGAATGTCATTTCAGCGTTCGATCAGTCGGGGTTCTTCTGGAGCTGGAAATAGCAGTCGCCATTCATTGTCAGTTACATTTGGCCTACCTACTGCGCTTAGTGTCCCAAAAACTGAATTAGCAGATCCAGATATGACTTCTCATAAAACATCAGAAAATCCTCCTAAAGTCCCAATTCGACGCCTCGCCTATCTCAACAAGCCTGAGGTACCAGTTCTGATATTTGGAGCTATATCTGCTATTGTAAATGGTGCAATAATGCCAATTTTTGGTGTACTACTTTCCAGTGTAATCAAAACATTCTTTGAGACACCGCATAAATTACGAAAAGATTCCAAATTTTGGGCCCTAATGTTTGTGGTTCTTGGAGCTGTATCACTAGTTGCATATCCAGCAAGAACATATCTTTTTGGTGTGGCTGGGAATAAGTTGATAAGGAGAATTAGATTGTTGTGCTTTGAGAAGGTGGTTAACATGGAAGTTGGTTGGTTTGATGAGCCTGAACACTCAAGTGGAGTAATTGGTGCAAGGCTCTCAGCTGATGCTGCTACAGTCCGTGCTTTAGTTGGGGATGCTCTTGCACAGATTGTGCAAGACACTGCCGCGGCAATTGTGGGACTGGGTATAGCTTTTGAAGCAAGTTGGCAGTTGGCACTTATCATCCTTGGTATGATACCTCTGATAGGATTGAGTGGATATGTACAGATCAAGTTCATGAAGGGGTTCAGTGCAGATGCAAAGGTTTGTATCCAAACTAACAATTCTTTATTTTACGGGCTCCTATCTGCTAAAACTTTCTAGATAAGTATCAAGACATGAAAAAGATCAGTTATCTTAAAAACTAGTAAATTAACCATGTGAATTATCAGCATTAGCCCATTTGAAGAAACAAACTTTAAAAAAGATACAATAACTTCCTGAAACCACTTATTATTGTTCTAAACTCCGCAGGCAATGTATGAGGAAGCAAGCCAAGTTGCAAATGATGCAGTTGGAAGTATCAGAACAATTGCCTCCTTCTGTGCAGAAGAAAAGGTGATGAATATGTACAAACATAAGTGTGAAGGCCCTATGAGAAATGGGATAAGACAAGGATTGATTAGTGGGATAGGTTTTGGTCTATCTTTTTGCTTGCTATTTTTGGTATATGCTACCAGCTTTTATGCAGGAGCTAGGCTTGTTGAAGATGGAAAAACAACATTTTCGAATGTGTTCCGTGTAAGTCCGTTCTTCACCTCTGTATTGAATTTCCCATGTTATGGTGACAATGCAGAACATATAAATTGACAGGAATTCTAAAATTAATAAATTTTTTACAGGTTTTCTTTGCTCTAACCATGGCGGCAATAGCAATCTCTCAATCGAGCTCTTTTGCTCCAGATTCAAGCAAAGCCAAGACTGCTGCTGCTTCTATATTTGCTATGCTTGACAGGAAATCTAAGATTGATCCAAGTGACGAGGCTGGCATGACACTTGAAAGCGTTAAGGGAAAAATTGAACTGAATCACGTGAGCTTCAAGTATCCAACTAGGCCAGATATTCAGATTTTCCGGGACCTTTCCTTGGCAATTCATAGCGGGAAGGTGACGTAATATTTTATAGCCCTTATTTCTATTTTTAATATTTGTGCACCTGGGAAAAACAGTATATACCTGTTTGTCGTGCAATTTCATACATGCTGAGTTCTAACGTTGTTGGGGTGGGTTTAATGTTTCAGACAGTCGCTCTGGTGGGAGAGAGTGGAAGTGGGAAGTCAACAGTCATCTCATTACTGCAAAGATTTTACGATCCTGATTCAGGTCATATTACACTTGATGGAATTGAGATTCAGAAGTTTCAACTCAAGTGGTTAAGGCTGCAGATGGGTCTTGTGAGCCAGGAGCCTGTTCTGTTTAATGACACAATCCGATCCAATATTGCATATGGAAAGGAAAGAAATGCAAGCGAGGCAGAAATCATAGCCGCAGCAGAGCTAGCCAATGCCCACAAATTCGTTAGTGGGTTGCAACAGGTATAGATTTGATATTTGTAATGTCCTGTATAATAGTGTTTTCCCTCAAGTTATGAATTATTAAAAATTGAAATTTTGACTGTTATAATTCAAAAATGAATGCAGGGATATGATACAGTAGTGGGAGAGCGAGGGGTTCAATTGTCAGGTGGACAGAAACAGCGGGTAGCCATTGCACGGGCAATCATAAAAAGTCCAAAGATTCTACTACTAGACGAAGCGACTAGCGCACTCGATGCTGAATCTGAGCGGATAGTTCAAGATGCTCTTGATCGAGTGATGGTGAATCGGACTACAGTGATTGTAGCACATAGGTTATCAACAATCAAGGGAGCAGAAGTAATTGCTGTGGTTAAAAATGGAGTTATAGTAGAGAAAGGGAAGCATGACACTCTGATCAATGTTAAAGATGGTATCTATGCATCACTAGTTGCCCTTCACATGAGTGCTTCGTCTTAACATATTCAAAATTTGAAAAATAATATTGCGAATGTGATTTATTTTTTCTCACCAAGTAAAAGAAGGTGCCGGATATGAGGTCAATTTGGTAATGTTTCTAATTGATATGCCTACTTCTTTATGCATTTTTTGGCAACTGCAAAGTCACTTGTGAACCCCCTCAATCTAAGATCAGGAATATTATTTATTAATTGTATGCAACAAAAAGGCAGAATAGTTTATTGGAGCCTGGGAATCTTCTTTTATCATCACCGTCCCGTGATTCTAGCAAGCGAGAAAGAGGAGACAATTTTTTTTTTTGCATAAATTTGCGTCATGGATGACGTTTCTGAATTTATCAATTCACAAATCTATTCTATGTAGTCAGTAGTTTAAAATAGTTGGTGTTGAAGTTATAGAACAGCTTGCAGAGTGGACTTCCTTCTTTAAAAATCTAGTTTATCCGCTTCTACTCCATCTTTCATTATTTTTGTTTGGAATACACATGCAATAATATTATGGAACGTAATAACTTTTTTTTTCTTACAATTCGCTCCTCCCAATATCTTTTAACAGCATCTCCATTCTCCACTCTCTCCTAGCAATCCCCATAACATGTACTATGTCTCTCTGAACCAATTCATGTACTCCATTTTCCTCTATCTTAATGCCTCAGGTGCTAACTGTTGCAGGATGGAGTAGGATACCCTCACACCAGCTTAGCTCAATCCCAAATAAGAGAGAGAAGGGATCCTCACTGGGAACTAATTAATTTTGTTTACATTACATAAAAATATATTTAGATTAAGCATTTTGGAACATTAACGATAAAAAAAATAGAAAATAGTGATGTGAGTTTAAGTAGAATGTGAAAAAACTGTTTTGAGCACAAAAGCTGAAACACTAAGAGGAGGTAATAAGCATTATTTGGTTAATTGGTTCAAGTGCTAATGTAAGAGTAGGTAAGTAATAATTATTTAAGTGGCTCAATAACTGAAGCATGAAAACTAATAATGATACAAAATGTCAACCTTTTGAGCATCTCTTTTTCTGTAACAAAGATGATGTTTTGTGTTACTGCTGAGAAAGGCATATATATGTATATATATGTACGTGTGTGTGTCAATATGAAATCTCCTCCGCAATATGTAAGTCGATATTACAAATAAACAAACTATAGATCTTTCTCAAAGTCTGAGAACTTAAAATTAGATTGTTATCTCCACCTTATCTTGGAGAAGCCGCACTACCATCGTTCCTTACAACCGAGCATACAACCTGTCTTGATATATAGGACTCCAGTTCTGTGGAGACCCGAGTCAACTTCAAATCAAAATCGCTTTTATACCTGTGCTTTTGCGATGGAGAACAAGAAAGCCGTCTTCTTGGACTTGAAAATTGTCCAGGTGATCCTATAAGCCCCCCTTTTGAGATCAGAGGTGCCATACTTATATTTTTATCTGGTTTCATCAGCGGACCACTTTTCAGTTCCAGAGGTAGTGGCTTCATTGGATCACTTTCCACCAACACCTCCTTCTGTTTCCCAAGCCTTTCCTTTGCCTTCTCAGCTGCAAGTAGAGCTTTCTCTCGGCTTACATTTATTAGTTTCCATGGGTCAATGCTTGCACGGAACCCTTGCTTTTTCTTCAAGGTAAACGGTTCAGGTTGTTCATCAATCCTTATGGACAATTTTTGAGTTTTCTGAAACTGCAAGAAATCATATATAGTGAGACGAGCAGGATAATTTTTATGGAGCTAGATGCTTGCTTGCATATTACCTGGTCCATTCTTCCTTCTTTGCATATAAATTGCGAGATAAATGGTGACTTTTTAGGTGAATCATTGTCAATACTCTCATCTTCCGATGAAAGGTCAGAATCTTCAAGCGATTCTAGTTCCATAGACTCGTTCTCTTCCTTCATGGCCAAAATGTAATCATATGTTGAAATCCCCTGCCAAGAACGTTACCTTTTAGTTTCTAACATGGGAAGCAAAATTGGGAAAAGAGTAAGACAATCAGAACGGACTAGTTTGCCTGTTAGACAGTAGTCCTATTATCATTCAACAATTTGAAGGGAAACATTGGAGATTGCCAAAATCTACTGGAACGTTAGCAACTCAATGTGCCATATATTCAAGGTTGCAGAAATTAGTAGCCTTAAGAATTAGACATCAAAGGACATTTGTTCTGATTATATTCACTCGTAATATAACGTATGTAGTGCTCTCCCCTTTAAGTTGATATATTAGTCCAGAAAGAAAAATCCATGTTTACAACTATAAAAGCCATGATATGTAATTAGCTATATTTGTGCTGGGCATTTGACATAAAAAATAAACTTGAAACCCCTTTAAAGGAAAAATTTGTAATACCTTTTTTATGAGAATTAAGTGAAAGAAGAAGAGCTGTCCCAATGCTGCCGTGCTATAGGCTGTCACAGACACCAACAAAACCTGCAAGTCAATAACTGAAACCTTAAAGTGCATATCCAAGGGTATTGAATGACAGAGAATGATAAGCATAACAATTTTATTACTGATATGGCTGCAAGAACTCCTCTTGGGAATTTCACATAGTGTCTTCTGTTTAACTCCTGTTGTATTCCTATTTTATCTGCAAAGCACCTGACGAATATTGCAATAGCAGTTCCTCCTTCCATGATGAGCTATACCAATAAAAACATTTCGCTGTTAGCATATGACCATGGAGGGAGAAATTAAAATGATCACACAGAGGGATAAAACGTAAGCAAGTGTCCAACCATTATCAAGACAGAGATCAGCAGAAGAATGAAGGCAGTGTAATTCTTTTTCCCAACACAGTTGTTCAACCACTGAAATGATATAAACAATAAGTATTCGTCATCACAAGAAGTTTTAATACGTGGAAGAAATGGCACACATAATGGTGCAGCAAAGATAAAATGTTCTCTTGCCCTGCAGTGATGATCAAATCCCTCAACACAACGATTGCAGGTCCTGCAGTGCTTGCTGTGCTTTTTGACCTGAGGAGAAGGGATAAAAGCTTTTAGTATAGCTAAAAGAGAGTTACTTAAAGGGTTTCCATATCAATCTTGCAATTTGAATAATATATCTATTGTATTGAAATATGTCGTCATCCAACCTCAAAATCACAAAGAGAGCAAAACGAGATGTCTTCATCTTTTGGATCGGGTGCTATAGAATCGTCCTTGACGATGAGGGGAAATGGGATAAGAGGTTCCATTTGAATGTTACTCTTCCAAGGATCCAGGTACTTCCTTCTTATGCAAGTCCTGAGGATCCTACGCTCCATCCTTTTGAAGAACCTTACAAAAATCCTGCCTAATATGTGCCAATTATTTATCTTTGGAAAACCAATAGAATCGCCCTTCCTCTTCTTCTTTCTATATCTAAATCTGGTCTTATCACTAGGATCAATGGCTGCACATCTAATAAACAACATAGCAACAGAAACCGCCTGCAAAAATGATATAATGGACTGATATTAATAATAATTCTTTTAATTTGGATGGGATTTAGGGGGTTTAACTTAAAAATTTATTGAATCAAACAGTATAGATAGGAACATGAAAATTACTGTGAAGGAGAAGACTGTGATGAGGGTAATCTCGGCGATTCTGTTGCCGAGAAAAATCCCGAGGAAGCAATAGAATGAAGTTACAAGGAAACAGAAAACTGATATTCCCACAATCTGCAATGCAGTTCCACAAGCAAAACCACTTAATTTAATTGCGATTCCAGAAAAAAAACTTGTGCTAATGCCAGGATCTCAGTAAAATATAAAGCTGATACGGTCCTAGTTTTCAGACAACGTGATGTTACACAAGTGTATTGTAAGCAGTGGAATTAAGGATAATACATTTGTAGAGAAAATTGGTGTAAAAATAGATATGCAAATAAAGAGATTTTTAAGAACCTGTAAAGGGTGGAGAGGGCGTTGCCAGCCATGGCGTCTTGCGGTTATTGAGAGGTGCATAGTCTTCGAGCTTAGGGAGAAAATCGAACAAGAACCCAAATTCTTTAAACTAATCTTTCAGGGAAGTGAAAAAGTGAGCAACGGTCGAAAATCGTTTGAATTTTGAAACTATGAATAGGGCTAAAGTTATCGTACGTTTTCCCTTTTGTGGGATCCACACACAAAAACTTGGCTTGGGCTCTAGGTCCATGCCAAAATTAACACAAATCTCTCTAGGCTCGTGGGCCTGCCCACTTGGTTACACAAATAGCCTTAAAAAATAAAAATTAGGGAAAAATTCATTTATAAAAGATTATCCCCTATTTCAAAATTAAGAAATCAACTTTCAAATTTCAAAAATCAGATTTTTTAAAATTTTTATTTATGAAATAATAAATTATTAAATTAATTTATTATTAAATATTTAATTCTAATATAATATAATTAATTCACCTCCATCTCCACCACCCCTACCGTTTCTGTGACATTCTCAAATTTATTGGTAA
Organism: Fraxinus quadrangulata; assembly: GCA_903798255.1. Classification (NCBI taxonomy): domain Eukaryota; kingdom Viridiplantae; phylum Streptophyta; class Magnoliopsida; order Lamiales; family Oleaceae; genus Fraxinus; species Fraxinus quadrangulata. Next base: position 30,391 of record CAIGRB010016245.1, on the reverse strand, counting down.
CACATTATTTTTTTATCACAAATCACATATTTTATAGGTCACAACTTATTAAAATAATAGGTCACGTATTATTTTTCAGTCACAAGTCACAAATTTGGCAAGTCACAATGTATTTTATGGTCACAATTAACCAATTTATTGGTCACAAAGACTATACAACATCACCTCACCTCACCATCACCATCGTCTCACATACCTTAACCCTACTTCACCGGCAACTCACCACAACCACAACCACTATCACCAACGTCGCCAACACAGCCAGTAACTCATCACAACCATCGTCGTCGTCGCTAACACAGCCTAACCCATACTCCACCATCCTGCAGCCTCACATCACGCGGCGCCACCACCATCAACACCAACGGCGCCTCCACCACCACCCACAACAAAAAAAAATAAGAAAAGAAAAATGCAATGCCACTCAGATCTGGACGTACACATAGACCACCACCACCACAACACAGACTACCACCACCACTCGGACCACCACCACGCTTACGACATATCCACCACTACCGCACCACCCACAGATCCATAGGTCCACCACCACCGCAGATCCACGGATCCATTTATACCACACGGCCACACCTACAACAAAACATGAGAAGGGGATGAGGGAGAAGAGAAGAGAGGGACTGCACACGATCGTCGCGAGAAGGCGAGGAGGGAGTAGAGAAGAGAGGTGCTACTGTTGCTTGTCGCGAGAAGAGAGGAGCGGTGCTGCTGTCGGGAGAAGAGGAGGAGGGAAAAGAGAGGAGAGGCGCACCACTGCTCGTCGCGTCGCTGTTGCCGCTGCAAGGTGACTGATTGCCAGAGCCGGAGCAGCCTTGTGAGTGATTGTCGGAGCAACTTTCTACTTGTTGTCGACAGAGCCACCGGAGGTAGTAGAGAGAGAGAGAGAGAGAGAGAGAGAGAGAGAGAAGGGAAAGAATTAGGGTTTGGTTAGGGTAGAAAATGATGAGTGGAATATGTAGAATAATTTAAGTTTTATAATATAATTATAATATAATCTGTATATATATATATATATATATAATTGTAATGTATCTAATTAAAAATATCTGATTTTTGAAAATTAAAA
>CAIGRB010016236.1:19161-39832 GCA_903798255.1 Fraxinus quadrangulata | reverse complement strand
TTATTATCTAAAATAAATTTTAAATGTTGAAAATAATAATTACTGAATTAATTAAAATAAGAATAAAAAATTTAAAATATAACGAATACGATTATTTATAGTTAACAGGAAATATATTATAACAAAAAAATAAATTACTAAGAATAAAAAAAGAGAAGAAAATGACTAAACACTGTTCATTTGGTGTAATGGTTGGAGATGAATTTTAGTTTGGTACAAGATTTGGTGTAGAATGATGTAAATTTTGGCGCAACACTGGAGATGGCCTAACTGTTCCAAATTATTGGTACGAAAATTAAATATTATAGGCTAATTAGTCAGATTCTTGAATTAGGCATTCTACGATGATCATGAGTGAATTCAAGTACTTTTCAAATATTTTCAATAATGAGTTTGGAAATCTTAAGTTACAATTAAAGGATTTTCAGTGCTAATTTTAATTGCACTAAAAGTATTGTTATATAAATTAAAATAGACAAATTCTATAGCGTTTTGCTATAGTGACAAGCTTGTCACTCAGCGGGCAGACGTCTAACCAATAGGGACGCCACATGCTAGCCTTGCTCGTTCAGAGCCTAGGTGGCTCTAACCGTTTGGCAAAACCCAATTCCATAAAGTTCTTCTCAGACATTACATGTCGATGACATTGTCTCATTCAGTTTGACCTTTTTCTTCTCAATCGATGATGATTGAGTTGATATAAAATATCTAGTGACATAAGGCCCATATTCACTCTCATTTCTAAAAATTCATTTTTCCTTTAAACTCATATTCAGTTATACATTTCATATAATTCATAAATTTTATCAATTTTTCAATCATATTTTATATTTTTTTATTAAAATCTTTTGAAAATCTGACTTTTATCCCAATCAAATCGGGACATATGATCTTTTGATACGATGAATTGAATGAAATTGCAAAAATAAGGCTATGATTACTTTACAAGTCTCATTTTATGAAAAATAGATTTTGCTATAGTGATTTTATTTATTTATTGAAAATATATGAGGTTAAGAATTAGAAATTAGGTTAAAAATTATTTTACTGAAAGAATACGTGATTTATAGAAAATAATTTTTTGAGACTCAAACGAAGAGGCTAGGTATTCGTGTTTTTCAATTTTAGATTTATCGAAATAAAGTTAATATTTTATCAATCATGCTACGTCTACATTAAGTTTGATATAATTTTATATGAAATCTAACATAGCTATTGATTTTTAAAACCTTTTTTTACTTCACTGGTAAGATTTTTGATATATGGGGAGGATGTCAATGAGAATGTTAACAAAAATATACAAGTAGCTTAATTGATATTTTATGGTCTTCATCGTTCATTCAGAAAAATATTCGCGTGTGAAAGCAGTATTTGAAAGAGTGACGCTATTTGAAGTCGCTCACCTAACAGTTGATGATTTGATATATTAAAGTGATAATTTTTTATTGTCTCATATATTAAATTATTAATCGTCATATATATGTCTCTCGCTTATTAATGTTAATGAATGATTTCAAATAACATTATTCTATTTGAAAAGTTTGAAGGAAAGTCATCCATAAACCAATCCCACATTATTGATAAGGAAAAAGCTACTAAGACAGGGTCAGAACCAGGGTAAAAAAATAGGGATTTAAATTCAGCTGATGTGGCATCAATAATTTGCAATTTGGAGGGAAGCCTTAGTGGACTTGACTTGGTGGACCAGACCAGTTTTTTATCCCCTTTATGTCCACAAACAAATTCATTTTCCCGTCTTAACGTGCATACAAATATCTCCATTCCAAAGCAACCCGAAATAAATCTTTTTTCCTTTCTCTCAAAGACCGACCGGTTTTCCGACCATCTTGGGTACGTGAGCCGCACTTCAATTGCGAGTTCCCAGAGTGAAAGTAGATTTTTTTGGCCTTCGAGGAATATGAGAAAATATGTTTTGAAGAAGTGTGAACAAGAGTGAATGTAGATATTTGGGGGTTTTGAGAAACATGATGAAATCACACTCTGCCCCAAATTTTGAAGCCCCAAATTTTCTCGAAAGTGCCCCCACCGTTCCCTGCCGAGGTGTTACTCCTTGTTCACTCGCGTTAATAGGTAAAAATTGATCCTCTTCTCATTTTCGAGATTTTAGTTCAATTTTTTCCAGTTCAATTGAGCAGTGTCATGCCAAATCCAACTGTTATGAAATGGTATTGTGTTTCTGTCTACTTCAAGGTATTTTAAATGGTATTGTGTTTCTGTGTATTGGAAGGTATTTTATGTGATTGAAAATGTCCCCAAATTCGATAAATTTATTTGAATTTATTTTCATCTTAAGGACATGTTGATGAAGATTTTGTATGTTGTGATTATTTGTATGTTCATATTCTACCTCTTGCCCGACAAATGTAAATAATTGAAAGACTCTTCCAAATTTGAAGTCAGTTTAACTTATGCTGAAACTGATTTATCAAAATGTGCTTTGTAGAGTATGGATGACATGTAGAACGAGCACGATGATGTGTTGGTGGAATCTGATAATGAGAACGTGACAGACTCTGTAAACGTAGTCGAATGTGAAAAATCGGGGAAAAATGCTGTAAATGTACCTAAGGTGGGTATGCTATTTAAAGATGAAAAAGATATGTATGAGTTCTACTCCAAATATGCTTATACAGTTGGTTTTCCAGTAAAGAAAAGGAATTCGAAAAAAGGGAACGATAGAGTCTTGAGATTGTGATGTTGACATGTAGTTGTGAAGGCCAAATAAACGGTAATAGTAGCGGTTCATTGAAGCCACAACCAACAGTTAAGATGCGTTGTAAAGTCATGATATCTGCATCTTTAGATATTCTTGGGATCTAGAGAATTAACATGATTTACCTCGACCACAATCATGAAACAAGTCCTTCTAAGTGCAGGTTATATCAATGCAATTGACGTTTGAGTGAGCACGTGAAACGGAAGCTTGAAGTGAATGATTTGGCCAGGATTTCGTTACATAAAAGTTACAACTCTGCAATGGTAGAAGCAGGTGGATACGAGAACATAATTTGTATTGAAAAAAATTGCAGGAACTATATAGAACAAGTAAGGCGACTACGACTTGGAAAAGGAGATGCTCCAGCAATACAAGCATATTTTTCAAAAATGCAAGCACAAAGCCCAGGGTTTTACTTCAGTATGGATTTGGACGACGAGTCGCGTTTTAGAAATGTATTTTGGGCAGATTATCGATGTAGGCAGGCGTACAAGGAGTTTGGCGATGTAGTGACATTTGATACCACTTATTTCATAAATAAGTACGACATGCCTTTCGCCCTATTTGTTGGTGTCAATCATCATGGACAATCAACACTGTTTGGCTGTGGTTTGGTATCGAGTGAAGACACATATATTTTTGTGTGATTGTTCAGAACATGGCTTCAGTGCATGCATGGTGAAGCTCCACATAGAATAATTACGGATCAAGATAAGGCCATGCAATGGTGTTTGTGGCATATTTTGAAAAAGCTACCAGAGAAGTTTGGATACCACGTGGATAAGGATTCAATATTCGGTGCTATACAAGGATTGGTATATGATTCACAGTTCCATGAAGAATTTGAAGACGGTTGGACAGTGATGATTGATAGGTATGGCTTGCATGAAAATGATTGGCTGTCAGGATTATACGAAAACAGGGGGTGTTGGGTTCCTTGCTTTTTGAAAACCACTTTCTGGGCAAGGATGTCAACCACGTAGAGAAGTGAGAGTGAATGCTTTCTTCGATGGTTATGTGTATTTGAAGACCTCGTTGAAGAAATTTGTCGAAAGTACGAACGTGCCTTGAGAAATAAGGTTGAAAAGGAGTTCCAAGCTGATTTCAAATCATTCTCACAAATGGTACCGTGTGCAACACAATTTGAAATGGAGCAACAGTATCGGACAGTGTACACCATTGCTAAATTCAGGGAAGTTCAGGAAGAGTTCACGGGAAAAGTTTATTGCGATGTCATGTCTATATCTTCAGAATCTATTTGTATGACGTTCGATGTATGAGAGACTATGATGTATGAAGGTGGTCGTAAGAGAAAAACGTTCCACGTCTAATTCGTGCAAGATAAATGTGAGATTGTTTGTAGCTACCATTTGTTTGAGTTTAGGGGAATACTTTGCAGGCATGCGATTGCAGTGCTGATTTGGAATGACATCACACATATTCCGGATAGGTATATACTGCGAAGATGGATGAGAGATGTTCGTAGAGCTTACACGAGGGTGTCAGTAAACTACGATGGATTAGTTAGTATTCCTGCATAATTGAGATACGGAGATATGTCAAGGATTTTGCGCAGTTGGCAAACCTTGCTGCAGATGATGAAATTCGGTTACGTGCGATAATGGATTGGATAAAATGTTAATGTAAAGAGATTATGACCACAAAATCGAGTTCTGGAAGTGTTTCCATTTTGCATCATAGTACGCCTTTAATGATTGTGCTGATTTATCGAAAACTACTAGCGGATCCATATTGGATCAAAAAATGACACGACAGAAAAGAGCGCCAAAGAAACTTCAGAGAAAGAGCCCATTGGAGATGGTATCGAAGAAAGCAAAGGTATTTTACTTTTTATGCTATAGATTTGCACTTCTTTAGAATTACAAATTATCGATTAATGCCGAATTTGCCATGCAGTCCGATTTGACATCAAGCACGAGTAAGAGACAAAGAAATAGGAAGAGCACTATGGTTGATGGCGGAACAAACTTTGAGCCACCTATACAATATTCCATGTAGACCCCAATATCATATTCACACAGTTCCATGCCGATGCCCGTGCAATTCTCAGTATTACAACATGTACCTGCTGTAAATTTCATCCTTCCGCCGGCGAGAAATGCTACGTAAACTCCGAAAGGTATGAACATGTGTTGATATACGACGTTAAACGTCACTTTTCATGAATGCATCATTAACTACGTTATATGGTATTCTACTGTAGGCCAAATGTTACTGTACTACTATCAAAACTTTTTTGACAAAGGTGGCAGAGGCGTGTGAGTAAGTTGGTAAAAAGTTAAAAGTCGATCACAATGGCTTGTTGTTTACCAAGGTAATTTGGTTTTCATTTAAGAGTAGAAAAGTTTGATTCCCATATCGTCTTCCCCACCACTATTAGTTTAATGTCATTTTTGTCATTGTACTGTATTTGTAATATCGTCTTTCTCATTCTTCCATGGAAAGATAGAAAAAAAGAAAACAAAATAACCTTCTAAAGCTTTATATGCTATAAGAAAACAAAACTTTAATCGCTGTAAAACAATGATTGATGTCGATTATTGTCTTCGTACTCCTTGAGGAAAATTTTATAAAACAGGCGGCAGGAGAAATAGACTGGGTCCAGGACTAAATTCAGGCATCTCGAGTTGGGAAATCTTTGAGAAAATTAGCATTTAGAGAAGACACACTTTCAGTGATTCTTGAAGGATGCCTTGAATTTTCATTTGATAAGTTCCCATTTGTTTTGTGGTCGGCTAAATGATGGATCCTATTAGACATGTAATTGGTGTTAGCGTTTTTATTCGAAGTTGCTAAGAGAGCCATGTGCTTGTTGTTATTGTAATTAATTAAGCATATTGCTAGTAGTTGAAGTATGGAAATTCTTGTTCTTTTTCCTCTTTAGATTCCTTGAAATAACATCAAATGTATCATATAGAACACAGTCCATTAATGAAGTTGATTGAATGGCTAACGTTTAAAACATATCTTATAGTGTATCGTATTCTCTTATAATCATAATGATTCAGTCAATGCTATTAAAAATAGTTTAAACGCATTACAAAAATGTATATTTGTGTTTTCCGTTGCTGGGAGAATGATTTCACGACTAATGGATGAGAATGCTTTGTGTTTGATTACATCTTATGCACTTTACTTTACTATGTTTCTACTCTGCTTACTATAGGAATAATTCATTTAGAGTCTGTTTGAATTTGTTGAGTTTTGTGTCGAATGAGAGTCTGAGGGGTTGAACGGGAGAAGTTCCCACCACTTAATTTATGATTTTATGTGACAACCACATTAAGCCCATGTTTGTCAATATATCATCATTCAACTGCAAAGCCATTTGAAGTCACAATATTATGAGTAGCATCTAGGTATACAGAAATTTACCAAAACAAAAAATTCTAATATGAGTAAACAAGAACAAAAAAATAGAAATTAAAGGGTTCAAGAAGCTTTCATATCAACCAGGGTACGCAAGAAAGGCTTACAATGAGTTCATGAACAAAATGTAAAGGGCATGCAAATGCAACAAAGAGGGATATTAGCAATGGCTAGTGGTGCTAAAGTGATACAGAAACAGTGTTATACAACAAGACAAAACAAAATATTTTGTTGTCTAGATCCCCTGTATGGGAAGATTTTGAAACTATGAAAATTTCCATGTAATACCCCGTTCGATTAATTTCTACTAATCATGTAGATCCCTTCCCTTCAGCATTTTCTTCCATGCTATCTTTTGCCTTGCAGATTGTCATGGTCATCCAAATTTGTAGTTCTTCTTCATCATTGAGGTAAACTCGAGATTGAAACATGTGTGACATATCTTCAACTCTTTCATTTGTCACCGGGTTAATTGAGGGAGTGCTATCGCTGGAGGATTGACCGCTTGATCATTCTTTCATAACCCAATCCCAAAATCCACTGTTTTCATTACAACAAAGAAATAATCGTCCTTTGTTGACCGTCTCTTTCTCCACCACGAAACACTTCTCGAATCCTGACTTGCATAGTGGGCATCGATGTTTTCGTGGGCATTCGACAAAAGAGTGGCCCTTAGCTCTACAACTACGACAGATTCCGTAATTCCTTCTGCCCATTTTACGAGAGGAATAAACCACGAAAAATAGTGCTCGACTAAAATAAATAATTAGATGTAACACATGCAAAATCCAAATAGCATGCATAAGATGAAGAACATCACATTTCGATAAATCGATTTCAGCATAAGTTAAACTAACTTCAAATCTGGAAGAGTCTTTCAATTATTTACATTTGTCGGGCGAGAGGTGAAATATGAACATACAAATAAGCACAACATAGAGAATCTTCATCAAATATGATTCACAACTTTTTATTAAAATTTGTTAAAAATTTGAATTTATCGGGGGATAGCTAATTTACATTTGTTTTTCAGCTTTTCCTACAAGTATTGTTAACCATAACATGCTAAAAGTCTCAACGCCCAACCCTAAGCAAGAGCTCATTTCTAATTTGATTTGAGCAAATCTTTGACTCTCAGCATGTAGTCCCGCAACCATAATTTCCTCACTCCACCTTAACCGATGTCCGATCCAACCCACACACTCTCTCTAATGGAGAATGGGGCTCATACTTCTTTTCCAGTCATTGGTCAAGTATTCTTCATCAAATTTGGCTGAGCTACGTTGACTTCACCCTTCCAATTATCCAAAATTACATTTTCCTTTTCGATTCTGCATTTTTTTTCAGATTTTTTTATGTGAAGATAATCAAGTTTTACCTATTACCATGAGTAAACAAGGAGTAACACCTCGACAGGGAGCGATGTGGGCACTTTCAAGAGAATTTGGAGCTTCAAAATTTGGGGGCAAAGTATGATTTCATCCAATTCATCGAAACCCCCAAAAATTTACCTTCACTCTTGTTCACACTTCTTCGGGCAACGTAATGGAGCAGATTTTCTCAAATTTCTCGAAGGCCAAAAAAATCTACCTTCACTCCAGGACCTCGCGACTGAAGTGCGGCTCACGTACCCAAGATGGTCGGAAAACCCGTCGGTCTTTGAGAGAAATAAGAAATGATTTATTTTGGGTTGCTTTGGAATGGAGAAATTTGTCTGCACGTTAGCAAGGGAAAATAAATTTATTTGTGGACATAAAGGGGATAAAAAACCGTTTCGATCCACTAAGTCAAGTCCACTAAGGCTTCCCTCAAAATTATAAATTATTGATACCACATCAACTGAATTTAAATCTTTTTTATTTATATTCAGGTGTCCACTTTCGACGACTAATCTTGGGGTCTGCGATCCGGCCCATCATCACACAGATCAGGTAAACCGCGAGATGTGCCCCAAATTGGTCAGGGTCCAAGAGCCTCCCAACTGAATTGTCAAAGTGCCAAGCGAGTTAAACTCATGTTGCATCTTACCTTTGGAAAGAACTCTTACTTTCTAGGATAAATCCTGCATTTCAGGAGTGAGTCTGTCTTCCAAAGATTCCATGAATCGAACTCTCAATTTCTAATATGTTAATATTGAAGAGTTTATTTTTGTCAGTTGGAATGGGCCTTGGGGCAATTTAAATCCTTATTTTTACTTGGGTCAGACGCTGTCTGAGTAGCTTTTTCCTATTGATAATCAAATGTCGAATTGACAAGTCACAGGTTAAGCAAATGCCCGCATTCTTTGATCAAATTACCGCTCTTGCCATCTGCCAACTCTTGAAATAAAATTCGTAAAAATGAAAAAGAAAATTACCTAAATCTTCCCTTGGTCTTTCCGTAATTAATCCAATAATCCAAGGGTGTGTATCTATACCCGGCAGCCAGCAGCACCCTAACCTATTCCTTTTATTAACCCAAATTCTCATCACTATTCTCGTTTTCCAAGTTTCCCTCAAATCAACCCTCCGCCCCCACCCTCCAAATTCATCGGAAAAGCTCTGCCCTTCACCGGTTTTAGGGTTGAGCTTTTCCAGTTTTGCCTTCTAATACAAATCCACCTACGATTTTTTTCCAATCTAATCATACTTTTCAATTCTTCTTCTATTCCTACAATTTGTAACTGATTTTTTCAATTACGATGGGATTTCTTGGCTTGTAGAACTCCGTTGAACCTTACAGCCCTACCCTAACCGCACTATTTTCCTTTACTTCTTGATCAGCTTGTTACAATTTGTTGTTATGGCTATCAGGTTCACGGTTACCTACTCGGGCTACATAGCCTCGAGTATCGCCTTCTCAGCATCCTCCAAATGTGCTGGATCCCGATTCCTCCACGAGTGCGCATTCCGTACCCGTATCTTCCAACACCCACCGTCCCAAAAGCCTGACTCTAATTACTCCGATTTCCGCCGGGCTAAACCCAGTCATGGTCTTGTCGGATCCTCTGTTCAGCCCACGTCGTCGATGTACTCGACGCTGGCAGAGGCAATTTTGGGTGACAATTCACGACCGCCTCTGATTATGGGACTGATTTCTTTGATGAAGCAGACAATGGGAACATCGAACGCGGGGGTTTTGGGGATTTCACCGATCAAGGCATCGTCCGTCATTCCATTTTTGCAGGGCTCTAAGTGGCTTCCGTGCAACGAGCCCAACAGTACGGAGGTAGATCGAGGTGGAACCCGTATCTTTAGCACCAAAAAGAGCAGTAGCAAAGAATCGACTGAAAGCAGCAGCAGCAAAGTTATGGTTGAAAGCAGGAGGAGCAGCAGCAAAGACGTGGTTGAAAGCAGAAGCAGCAGCAGTAGCAAAATCGTGATTGAAAGCAGAAGCAGCAGTAACAGAGACGTGGTTAAAAGCAGTGTTAATAGTATTAAATGCTCGGAGGCGTTGGCGATGGCCAAAAGTGGTGCTGCTAGTGGTAGTGTAAAAGTTTTGCAACAGAGTATTGGCACTGGCACTAGCACTAGCACTAGCTGGCTGTCCAAATTGATGAAGTTTTCCATCAGCTCAGAGGATGCTAAAGCCGCTTTTACGGCTTTCAGTGTCAGTATAATGTTCAAATCTACCTTGGCAGAGCCAAGGTCCATTCCTTCGACTTCCATGTACCCAACACTTGACGTGGGCGATCGTGTAATGGCTGAGAAGGTATAATTTCACCTGACACAGTTGAAGCTTTGGTAGAGTTACTAACGTAATGTTTTTCTTGTAATCACTGGTGATTGAATTGAGACCAGAATTTAATTTGCTGTTAGACTTATTTATGAATGACTAAATTTGATTGATATATTCAAGTCGTTTATATCACTATCTCTTTTGAGAATGTATGCTACATATCTTATTCATGCACAAGAATTACTAATGATAGAAATCTGTTTAACTGAAGTATTGAAGATATATTTCTTTTGAATTGCCAGCCATTCAGATGTGGATCAGAATAATACAAGTAGTTTTTATCAAGTTGCTTGTGCCCAGAAAACAAAATCAATTTTTTGGGTTCATTAGTGTGAGAACTTTGTTTGTAATTATGATATGTATTCAATTTTTTGTGTTTTCTATATGCGTTTATGTTTGAGGCCTTGTTTCAATGGTTTTAGCTACTTTTTTTTTGGAAGCCTTTGTTAACGTGTCACAAGGAAAAATTGAACCATGTTTTGCAGGATTTGGTTTATGTTTCTCAATGCTATACACAAATTATTTGTTCAATTGCATTGTTTTAGTAGTTCGCATCTTGAATACTTCTTTGAGATCTGCTTATATGTGATAATATGTTCTTGTAACGGACTATATCAATGGTGATCTACGTGTGCTGTGGATATCAAATAATTCCTAGAATAAGTTTGACCTTTTCTTTTTTGTTGGTTTTCAGGTATCTTACATTTTCAGGAATCCTGAAATCCTGGATATTGTGATTTTCAAGGCACCTCCAATTCTTCAAGTATGTTTTGCATTTGTTGATTGCATTCTGAACAGAAAAAGTACTCCGTTATTCGTGTCATACCATGGAGCTGACATTTTGTGGGTTTGCTTTACATGTAAAGACATTTTGTGGTTTTAGTTCTGTTGATGTCTTCATCAAAAGAGTTGTAGCTAAAGCTGGGGACTACGTAGAAGTAAGTATTACTGTTAAATAGTCGTTGAAGCTGTGCTTTTGTCTTATTAATCTTTATCCACTAGACTAATTTTGTGCCTTGTGTAGGTTCGTGGCGGAAAACTGTTGGTGAATGGTGTTCCTCAAGATGAGGATTTCATCTTGGAGCAACATGACTATGAAATGGAGACAGTGGTTATGTCTTGTGCTTGTTATTATTTCAGCCTTTTCATCACTCCCGGTCATCAACTCTAAAGATTGTCTGAACTTGTTTGAGAATCCTGCTCATTGTTTTTGTTTCAATATAGCTTGTACCTGAAGGCTGTGTGTTCGTGTTGGGAGACAACAGGAATAACAGCTTCGACTCTCATAACTGGTAATTTATATGTTGTAATATACTTGACTCTTCGAGCTTTTGTAAATTGGGTTTGCATTTTGATTTCTGTTGCATTTTTGGGTGTTCTTAAGTCGTGACATTCTATACATTTTCTGGGTACATTTGGTTGTAAAATGTTTAGGCTAATCTCTTGTGTAAGAGCTCTTTCATATCGAAAACAACAAAAAGGAAAAAAAAAAAAAAACATAAAAAAAAGAAAAGTGCAGAATGTAATATGTACTGGTGGTTGTATTTCTATGAAACCTGTATCTGTGAAATTTTAAATGTTCTGATTTATGGTTGTTGCCTTTTCAGGGGTCCACTGCCTATCAAAAACATCATCGGTAGATCAGTTTTCCGATACTGGCCTCCCACAAAAGTGTCCAGCATTCTGTACGATTCTTCCCTGCAGAGGAATGTTTTTGCATTTTCGTGACACTTCATTCGGCTCGGTTTTCCGACAAAAATAGCTTCATTTAACTTTTTTGTATTTATCTCTACTTGATTCGATTCTTGTATGAATCATTTTCCCAATTTCCTTTGGGCTTATTCCAAAATATGTGAATATTTTAGTGTTGTTTGGGAGCAGATAATCTCAGCAGTTATTATTGCTAAGAGCCTAATCTTTTCTGTTTTTGGTATTCTCTCTGTAATCATTTCATTTTAGTGCTACTGAGATGTAAGTTGGCTTCTGGGATGATGGCGTGATTTTTAATTTCTATATGAAATGATTTTTAGTCGTAGTATTATTTGTTGTTTATGCGTTCTTTCTTTCCTTTGACCAAATCAAACTATCAAATGAAGAAAAGGTCGTATTTTTGTTTTGCATATTTGGTTGAATCTTCAAGATATAAGAATGTCACAAAAAAGTTATGGTTGTTGCACCATATTACTGGAGTATTTTACTCTTGCTTGTTTCCTTTAAAAACATGATTTTTTAATTTTTCATATTTATTTTTAATTATGCATTCATACAATAAAGTATTTTGATATAAAATTAATTTTATATTAATTTTTAATTACATCGTTCAAATTTAAAACGTCTTTTTTTTTTTCTCAATAATAATCATCAAAAAGGGGCTAATGTTTGAAATATAGTATTTATATTATATGGTCTAAATATAGCCTCTCGTTTGAGCTTTATTTTCTTTAAATTTATTTTCAATCACATTCTTTTATTAAAATAATTTGTACGTAAATTTTAAAAAAAAATATCTATTTTTTAACTAAATATTTTTCAAAAAATTATTATTACAAAACTCATTTTTTTACACAAAATGGCGCTAATGTATATGCTCGACTACGCTCTTCATATTATGTTATAGGCTTGATAGCAGATATGATGGTTTTGATTAAAAGATTAAATAATAATATCCATCTTAATTATACATAATTCCTTTCATTTACTATTATTTATTTTAATTTTATTAATTATTAATGCGTGCGTTGTACGTAATTTTTTGTTATAAACATGATAGAATCGATAAATTTAAGGTGTGTTTGTCTTCCATTATTGGGAGAAAAATAGAGTAATGAATATTATTTTTTAGATAATGTATGATTAAAAAATAAATTAACTTTATTGATTTATGTGTAGAATATTTTATTGGGTGAATGTGTGTTGGAGAATCTTACGATAGTAAACAATTTTTTGGAATAATGATAGAGATATACACAATGATTATACAAATTATATGCTGTGTTAAAACAAACATTCCAAAGAGAATGAACGAAATCAATGTTATTCAAAAACTCCTTCATTATTAAGTACTTTTCGAAAAAAGAAATTTAAAAATTTGATAAATATAGCAAAATAGACTCTTCCCTTTTGATCTGCTAAAAAAAATTATGGATTCATATGTAAAATCATTTTATTTTATTGTTTAAAAATGAGTTTAAGGAAAAGTGATTTTGAATAATAATAATAATAATAATAATAATAATAATAATAATAATAATAATAATCAAACATGGGCTAAATGTTATTTAGAATAATAAATTTTGGTTTTGGATTTCAATTTTTTTTTTCTTTATTCCATTTTCTTTTAAGTTATGCGATTGAATTAATCTTTCATAAAAAATAAAAAAAAATCTTTTACAAACAATTTCCTCTTCTATTTTGAATTATTATGTCATTTTCTCAAATGTACACTTTGGTGTAGATCTAGCATGGCATTCCCACCGAATGGGGGTATTTAGATCATGCCACATGGAAGAGTGCAAACCAAGATATAACCTATAATATATAGGCAACAGGATTTTTGACCTCCGAACAAACTAGAGTCCGTCAACCCCTCCGTTAGCGTTATGCTTAGGATCATCTAGCATGGCATTCCCACCGATGGGGGGTTTTTAGATCATGCCACATGGAAGAGTGCAAACCAAGATATAACCTATAATATATAGGTAACAGGATTGCAGACATCCAAACAAACTAGAGCCCGTCAACCCCTCCGTTAGCATTATGCTTAGGATTATCACTTGTACGCATTCGGGTGTCTGCATCAGTTGTTGCTTACAGGAGTGGAAACTATTCTTTTGTGATTTGATCGCAAAATGATGACAATAATGAAATAAACATGAATAAAATAAAAATACCAAAATTAATGTGGAAACCCAAAATAAGAAAAATCACAAGCAGAGAAAGAAATTTACTATAATTAATAGTAATTGTGTTTATAATATCAATATCTCAATACTATCAATTGAATCTAAGTTCTCAAGCTCTTAAGATATTATTGAATGTATATGTGGAGATACAACAATGTGGAATATATATAGGAGCCTCTTTGGAGTTCTAGATGAGAACAAATCATCAAATTCGAGAAAAAGGGAAATCGGCACGTAGGGTGGAGCCTCGACGCCGCCTCCAAAGAGCACTACGCTGTGGCGCAAGCGTCGAGCGATTCAACACCTGGGGTGAAATCACCAACATGGATGCCAACGCTGCAACACTCTATGTTCAGCGATGCGGCGCCGGCTCTCTGTTGGCCGAACTATAAGAAGCTGAGCTCTTTGAGGGGTTTGACAACCATTATTTGATAAAACCTATGTTTTGAATAGTGATTTCAGGAAAATATGTAGTTATGAAAATTTTCAAATTTATGTGCAATATATTTTATTTTATAAATGTGTAGTTGAAAATGAGTATGTAGAAAAAAGAATTTGTAAATAATAGTTGTCAAACAATGGCTAAGTTGTGCAAAGTTTTTCAAGTGAGAGAGCAACCCAAATGCTGTATTGGGGTCTCTAAAAGCGAAAATTAGAGAGTCGTTCATGTTTCGTGTCCAGTTGAAGGTTATCAGAAGTTGTGAATATACTAGAGTACGGTAGGCAGGAACGGATCTAGGATCGGATTACAAGTCGGGCTAACACGTAAAAAAAAAAAAATTACACAAGAAATTTTTTGTTATTACATAAAAAAAAATTTCTACTAAAAAAAATTCAATGTGCTGGAAGTTGGACCTGACAGTAGCCAAGTGGAGAACAAAGCCTAGCATTGAACTATCATTTTTTGATGTAGCAGCAAGAAACGAAAGAGATGTTCTGAAGCCCATAGTGGAGTTCAACAAGATTAGGCCTGTTATAGAAGTGGATTCATTTGTAGGAAAAATTCACAACTAAGTGATTAACTATGCACAATTAAAAAATTAGGTTTTAAGTTTAATTAATACAAAAATCAGGTATTTATTTATTAATTAAATATAATAAAATTACAATTATATAATTAATGGTCACATGTACATAATCATAGGTTACAACTTATTTATTTATCACATATTAAATAATTAATTGGTCACAGATTAATTCGAGATTAAAAATTAAATATCTTATAGGTCAAATTTTATTTTATTGGTAACAAAAAAAAAAAATTATAGGTCACAATTTATCTCACATATTTTCAAATTTGTTGATCACAAATTATCGAATTTTAAGGTCACAGTTAAACAATTGGTCACAAGTAACCAAATAGTGGATTACATTCACTAAACACTTCACCCCACGCTCAAATCTCAATCCACCACCAATACTTGATCACAAATCAACCAGGTAGTTGGTCACTAACACTCTTCGTCGCATCCCTGCCGCCGCCGCCATCCACCAACAATAACACCAACAACAACCACCACCCAAATCACCACAGATCTGCCCAAACCACCAACAACAGATTTGCCAACACAGCCACACACACACATATCCGCCACCAACAACAGCCACACACATATATCCGCCACACACACAGAGATTCGCCACCTCTTTGATTTCCTCAATTTCGCGATGCTACTGTGAACGGCAGCAGCGCCTCGACGCTGTGAACGGCAGTGTCGTGACACTGCTGTCAGCGTTGCGACACTGCTCTGAATAAATCATAGGGAGGGAGAAGGGATGAGACGGGAATGATAAATTAGGGTGGAGATGAGAATTGATAAATTAGGTTATCAATTAGGGTTTTAATATAATACTTGATTTTTTGAAAAATAAACTTTAGACTTGATTTTTAAAAAGGTAAAACTAAATGCCTGGTTTTTTGTAATTTCCACTTCATTTCCTTGGAGCAATTTATTATCAAATCTTTCCTTTACAATCCTCTTTGACGGCCATTATTTGGCAAAAACAAAAGATTTGAATAGTGAATTTTTGGAAAATGTATGGTTAAAAAATAAGCAAAAGTTTTGAGTTTATGTACACAATATTTTATTGTGTGGATACGTGAATGAAAATGAGTGTGTAGAAAAAAGAATTTTGAAATAATGATTCTTAAAAAGGGCCGACCTGCCCTTGTCCCTCCCGAGGCTTTGACACTGGACGTGAAATGGTAGTAAATCTTTGTTGCTTCCTTATAAAATGCTTACAGTCTGTAACAGTATATTTGTGTATCCATGGCAATTTGTACAAACATGTTCTTACTTGGTTTTGTAAATTAGTGACCATTTAAAATTAAACGCTATCTGCATGAACACAGTGATATATTGTTTCTTGCCGGAGAAACATAGTTGTTTTTGAGCTTGAGAAACAAAACTCAAATCCTTGTGTGGCTCTTTACTTGGATGAATGCGATGATATAGAAGGTTTTGATCATTGATAAAATCTCACTTGTATCTTTAAGAATATATTCGATTTGAGCATATATTACTCTTTCTAGATTTATAACATATATTCAGTATAACGAATATAACTTTACTTACATTTTCTAAAAAAAAATCCCTGTAAGTCTCCTTAACGTGCTATATGACTCATTTCTCATGTCATATACTAGCCTGTCAAATCCAAGTTTCATTTTTGTGACCATGATAAGTTAATCCCGTAAAAGTCAACATACTACGAGTTGTAGTAAGTAGTCGGGAACTCACTATAATATCGAGAGTGGGAACAAATTCGATAACATAGACATAGATGACTACATTTGATTTCGTTTTCGCCCCAAATGAGGTGTTATTGTAGGATATTGAAGCTTTGTTGCAGGTGTTCCGTGTTATTTTGTTCTCTGTCATGGTGACGGAGTGGCTTGCGAGCTCGCACCATTGGCTTGTGTAGTTTGGGATTCTGTTGGTTAGACAAATTGTATTTCAAGTTTTACCTCACCAGTTGTTAAGGATGACATTGGTTGATGACTTTCATAGAGTTTTTCAAAAAAAGAAAGAAAAATTAATAATTGAGAATAGTTTTGGAATGTGGTTAAAACAACTAAAGCACAAAACTGAAGTTTGATTAGTGAACTGTGGTTGTTTTGCTTTTTCATGGTTAGAACTGTTAATTGTTTTAATCTGTAATTATGATCTTCTAGTTAATGAGTTTGTTTTTCACATATGGTGGCTTTTTTTGATTAATCTGTTTTCTGTCTGTTTATCTTAATTATTCTGAGATCATTATTCTTGTAGTAGAATTATACAATACAAAGAAACACTGTAGATTAACTCAAATTGATTACACATTATAATATAATTATATATGTAATTAATTGGAGAATAACAATTTTAGGGAGTATTCCTAACAATGCTCGTATCAATTCTTTCCCCTTCGACCTTTTTATGCTTGTACCAGGTTGCACATACTAAGTAGACACCAAAATTCACTACGCTTACGCAGGCGAGTAACCAGTAGAAATAATTCAACTTATCCCTGTTCAAATTGTTGCTAGCTAGCCAACCACCACTCACCTTGTTCACTACATTCACCACAACCGAGCTTGTGAAGAACCCGAATGCAAACGAACACCATGAGATGGCGGTGCTAAGTGACTTCATCCCGGACGAACTCTCGGCGTAGAAGAATTCCAACAACCCCACCAGTGTGAACATGTCAGCCATTCCAAATATAGCATATTGGATGCC
Organism: Fraxinus quadrangulata; assembly: GCA_903798255.1. Lineage (NCBI taxonomy): Eukaryota > Viridiplantae > Streptophyta > Magnoliopsida > Lamiales > Oleaceae > Fraxinus > Fraxinus quadrangulata. The sequence goes on along the minus strand of CAIGRB010016236.1, from coordinate 22,364 downwards.
TAGCCAGAATATGCTTATTGGTAAAGGTTCTACTGAATCAACCAAGTTATGATTAATAGCTACATTTTTCCTGTGTGTTTCAATTATTCCAGCTATTGCCATAGAAATAGATGCAAGCACCAGTCCCACTCCAACCCTTTGAAGTTGAGTAATTCCGGTTGGGATTCCGGTGAACTTTGATGCTAATGGAACAAAAATCCGGTCGTAAAGTGGGATTAGGATGAACATGAACACAAGGGGGATTACTGGAATTGAGGGTCCGGGCATTTCAAAGCTTCCTATATTTCTGTTCATTGTATTGCTCTGCTGGATGGAAAATGTTTGGAGTTGAGCCAAACAGGTGTTCATGAAAACTGTGCTCAGTATAATTGGGAGCATTCGGACTAGAATTTTTGTTTCTTCAATTTGTGTGACGGTACAAAGTTTCCAAGATCCAGTAACACTTGATTCAGATGCTTCTTGCGCATTTTTCACTATTGCTGCGTGATCCAAAAACCTGTAAAGATATGCTTTATATCTTTAGTTAGGAATCGATGATTAATTCATGTATACACCAAATGAAACTTTGAACATACTTGAATTGATCAGTTCTTTGAAGAATCTCAGTTTGTCCAGCTTCTTTATCGTGAATTTCGTGCAACTCTCCTGCAGTATCTGGAATAGCAAGATTCCGGTTTCTAATAGCTGCAACAAATACCTATCCAAGCAGCTAGTTAGAAATTTTGCTACGTCCAGCTGAATCAGTACATAATTTCAATTTCGAACTATTTTACTTTGAAAAGGAGACTAGTCTTGTTTATAAGTGGTTCAACAAGTACCTGTAGAATACGAATAAATGGGCTTCCCTTGGGGACGTTGTTTCGATAAACTGACCTCCCCATGCTTAGAAACAGAAGTGACATTCCCACGGCTATTGAACAAATACCGAATGACCAATCCCAACCTTGGTTGGTACTTATCCAGACTAAAATTGTCACACCGAATATAGCTCCTATTGTAACGTAAAACAAGTACCAGTTGAAGAAGCTTGAAAGAGAAGCCGCCTCCTTTGGATCCCTCTCATCGAATTGATCAGCTCCTAGCGAGGGAAGAGCCGCTTTCACCCCTCCGGTTCCTAGTGCTACCAGATAAATTCCAGCAAATAATATTGCCTGTTGGCTGCTGTCTGCAGGCTCACATTGGCTCATTTTGCTAGGGTCTAAACCTTTGCAAGGAAAAGGTCTCAGTTGCTTGAAATGTGCTTGCACTGCTAGCACAGCATACCCCTGAAAATGCACAGTTTTTCTGAATCAGACCTGAAATTCTTCTACTGAGTAAACACTACGATACAAGAAAAATAAGCTAGAATCTCATGTAATGTCCAATTCAGTCCAATATCGTATGCTAAACATTCATACAGTTATTCTTAATTTCATTTTTCCATCCATGTATTTTTTTATCATTTTAATCAGCCATATTGTTTAAATCTCCAGATTAAAGACCAATGTTTTTAATCAGCTTAGCTTATGATCGAAAAATAATCGAAGCTAATATTTGCAATCAAATTATTTTTCTAGTAAATTGGTATCACGCGTGAATGGTCAACGGTGTTGCTGATGCAAATGAATGAGCTGTTATTATTGCAACTAATCCTTTAACTAATAATTAGCTAATATAATATGACTAATCTTATCTAAATGTTTCAGAAACTTTATTTAATTGTTAGATCTGAGGTAAGTATAAACTGCAAGTTAACTACATTAATTTACTTTACATGGGAAAAGTCAATTAAGAATCATGCATGAAATTTAAGTCTGATTCCTTTGTTAAGACAAAAAATTGAAGATTATAAGAATGAAATAACAGGAAATCCATGCATGAAATAAGAACATAAGATTATATAATTACATACCACTACTTCTAAGCATCCAAAAATAATGCAAGTCTTGAATCTTGAAATATATGTATCCGAAATAAATCCTCCAAATAAGGATAACAGAAATGCAGACCCCATGAAATTTGTCAGTGCAGTAGCTGATTTTGTCAAGCTGAAGTTCATGTACCCATAAAAGTAAGTAACTAAGCTCACACCATTTGAAATAAATGCCATGGTCTCCAGTGCTGACATAACTGCACAATTGAAAATTCTCGAATTAATCATGAATGAAACAGAAAGGAACACGAACTAAGCCTTGTGTTCAATAATTTTTGAGTCGGCTACATGAATAATTTTATGTCACTCCGTTCAAGAAAAATGATTGATGTAGTAGACTCCAAATAGGACTTGTTATGCAGCAGAATCTTGATGTCATCGAGAAGTAAGTTACCAAATACGAATATAGTAGCTCTCCTTCCTCCCAGCTTTGGTTGCTGTCTAGGCTGAGTTTCACCATTTCGGACAATACCCTGAAAATAAACAACCAGACATGTTTCCAATAAGCAAGAATCTTCGAAATTTCGCTACTAAAAGAGACAGTGTACGACTAAGATTTTTGAAAACTTAAAATAAAAAATTTCATGAACTAAACAATAATGCATCTAATCATTCTTGTTCTGAATCACTTGAGAGCTCACCATTTTTTCTGCAACAAAAAGGTAAAACTTTCATTTAGCTCAAGTGTCAATGCAGGAAGCCTGAAGGTACTAATATAATTTCAAATGCTTATATAGAGACTCGGACTCTACACTTGGCTTTGAACACAAAATATGACAACCAATGGAAGAAGGAATCTCAAGGCATCTATCTTATTGCGAAAACAATACGAGTCAATGATGTTCTTTTTGTTTCTTGTGATTCAAACTTTCTCTCTCCCTCGTACTATTATTTTTAAATAACCATGATTTGCAAGTTATGACTTTATTATGTTGACAATTATTTGCATATGAGTCGAGTCTTTCTGAGAGGCTTAATCCTGTTATTGATTTAAATTTGTAAGCTGTTTATTTGCACGATCTTTGTGAAATTAAATATTGCACTAGACATTCTTATCGTAACAAGAAGAAGAAAGAGGAGAAAACTGTAAAAATGCTTTTTTAATTTTGTTTTAGTACTTTCTTTTCTCAAACTCTGTATTGGAGAAATTGATTTCTTGCCTCGATGGATAAGATTCTCTTACCACATCAATAATAAAAAGTTTTTAGTGTATCCATTGACGGCAAGAGATCAAACCCATTCAATAATATGAGCAACCATATATTATGCATTTACAGATGCTGTACAAAAA
>CAIGRB010016236.1:3168-17877 GCA_903798255.1 Fraxinus quadrangulata | reverse complement strand
TATATATATATATATGTAAGCGTGCTCGTATAGTGATGTAATGATGTTAATTGCTCTTTTATGTTTTATTTTTTACGGTAGTCCATAACATGTTTTTCAACTATTATTTGTTTTGTCATTAACTTAAAATAAGCGAAAATTTAGTATGTAATTTGGCCTCTTTAGTACTGAAAGATTATATACCATATTCACTAAGAAAAATTCCTCAAAGAGTTCAAAATTCTTAAATAACGTTAGGAAATTTCCTTTCTATATAGTAAAAGATCATTTGATTCTTTTCATGTGAGTCAAAACTTAACCGACCAGATTTTTCTTTTAGAAACTTGCTCTTGATTCTGCCATTTCTAAACGTATTTCTTTAAATAAAGACGTGTCAAACACACTTGAATAATAAACAAGTAAAAAACCTCTCTCGTGTAGGTTTTTTAGGAGAGTCCTTTCCGTCCACTCCCGATGCTGGTCCTTACTAAATCCACCCTGATTCACTTTCTTCTTCCCATCGGTACTCATTGCTGGGGTTTTTAATGGCAAACCCTAGAAAATTGGCAGGCTTGTGGGAGAGATTGTGACTTCGGTATGACATGGGGCCATCTATGCCGCAGTTCATAATGTTAATTAGATATACATAGTAACATTTTTCATGGAATTCGATAAATGATCTAATAATTGAGAGATTAAATGTATCATTTGTAAAGTAAAATACGCGCTCCAATAGTGTAGCATTTCACAAAGTATTAGAATGTAAGAAGCAGAAATATTTTTTTAGCTCCATTCTAATTTATAATCGTTAAGTTTCGCCAACTCATTTCAACGCACGTTTAGCTTTGCTTATTACCCAGCTAAAAATTTCCCTTTTAAGAAAGAGAGATTCAGTTCTAAAATAAGAAAATCAAACATAAGGTGTTGTGCACAATGTCAATTTAATCAAATGAAATGTTGTAGCATGCTACCGACTAGTGTGGAACGAGGAATTGGTTATGGAAGTCATAAACGGGACAGCAGCTTTTATTTTAAAAAAAAAATATATATAGTAAGTTGTTTGTTGAAGGGGACAGAACAATTTCATAATTATTTTCCATGAAAGTGGCGTTTTGGCACGTTGTACTTGTTGCTTTGCTGCATTATCTTCCATGTCAAGTAATTATAATATATAAACGTCAGTTGCTCACCCATAATCTGTAAAGCATTAATTATTGTCAATATTTGTTTAGTCCAATTTGACGAGGCATAAATATGTTATATTGAATAATAGATAAAACATTGATTTCTTTTTCTTTCATATGTATTGTTGGCTAGCTGAAAATAGTCCAATTGGTTTTTTTTTTTTTTTTTCCTCCCCTTAGGTTTAGTCAAAATGGATTTAAGATTGTTCTGTACTGTATCTTCTATAATACCAAATATATAATTTAATCAATTTGAACAAAAATGGATTTGAGTCTTGCAAAATAATTAATGTACTTTGAAAACTATACAAGATAACACGAAACGCGATTTACCAAAATTACAATATTGAAGATATTGACGTAGAAGACATGAATGACTTTATACAAGAATTTTCATTTATTGAAATCAGGAAAGCAACTGTACTCTTTTTCCTTCGATTAAGTTTTGTTTCATTAGATTTTCTTGATAATATTTTAACGAGACATATATTTTATAATGTGTCATTTAACATGACGTATTGTAAATTATTTTTTTTATTAATGAATAATCATTATATCTCTACAGCCCTAATCATTATAATTGTTGTATTCATTGCCGCCCTAATTCTTTCATATAAATATGGACTTTAGTTCTTAATANTGTTGTAATTGGTAAGTTTATTAGAGAATGACAATTATACTCCTGCATCTCTATAAATTATTGTCATTGTATCCCCAATTTTTTATTTATAAATATGTGATTTTGGTTCTTAATAAAACAGACGAGTCTATTGATCTCTTTAATTTCTTCTCTTTTTCTTTCTAATTTATAACAATTATAAGACATTTTTGGTGACTAATTTTTCTCGTTCTTCTTTTACTCGGTGTTAAAAAGCACAATATCCTTATATAACCATAAATTGACACTTTATTAAGAAGATAGGGATTACTTCCTAATTAAAAGACTAAATGGATAAATAAAAGATTTTAACTCAAAATATACTGAAAAAATCATCCACTAATAATTTTTATTTTCAGTCATATTTTTTCAACGTCTTTTGTGTCAAACCATGAAAAACATTGTTGTAACTATTATCGTTCATTATTGCGAAATAACTAATCAGAGTTGAAATAATGAATGTACACACTGTTAGACAAGTGTTTCAAGTACTTAGATAATGATTTTATACACTGGATACCGAATATACAGTATGGATACCGAATTTACAATTTGAATTCCATATATGTTGTAGGCTTAAACATTATATTATCAAATTCAATAATCCAGCAACTGAAAAGCGAAGTAAAATTAAACAACAAATGAAACGGTAAACTTTTAACCTGACGCCTGTATTACACAGAGTTTCCTTAAAACAAATTCGCCCCCTCATCGTACGTGCTTGAGGTGTAATTTAAGTGTCTACTTCCCAGAATACAACGGTAAATCAGTAGAGTCCGAGCACTGTAGATTTTATTACGACAAACTGACTTAGTATCTGAACAATATCGCTATCAATAACCTTGACAGACAATAAAATATGTATGTAGACAAAGAACAATTTCGTGTGTTTTGGAAATATAATGCAGACAGTATTTTTCATGTCTGGAACATTGAAAAACGAGACTTTATATAGGCATAACTCCAGAATCATGAGTTAAATTTGTTCATTAACTCAATGGCAATAATATTGGAGTTTCAGAAATCAAAAGTCATTGAAGTTTCAAACTTAATGACAATAATCATTGGAGTTTCAAAAACCAAAAGTTAGTTGTTGACCGACATTCTTGTATACAGGTCGCGCTCGTACATACGATCAAGGTCTGAAGCCTATTTCGGTTCCTGATTTGCAACCCGCCTCTACTCGCACGTGAAGAGAGCCTTTAACTTTCTATATGGGATAAACTCAAATTTAGTTTTCCCTCCAACATAAACTATATTTCAATGATACACATTAATTTCCAATTTCTCATTCACTCGAGCTTCAATATTGGCAAGTAAATACATGATTTCGATGTACTCATAGAGAAAAACACAAATTAATCTTTATCTTCTAAAATAGCCAAATGGGTCCCACTCAAAACTCATGCCAAAGTTAGCCACATACACATTTTTCCAACAATCCCCCACATGAATGAAAATTGGGAGCGACACATGAATGTGACACAAAAGACCTGGTGATAAAGCTCAACGGTTGAAACCTGCATAGGATATATAGGTATTACCCTTTAAACCTTCCTTTGTGAAAGCATATTTACTTTACTAGCTGACCAGTAGACTCGATATCTTTGAACTGTTCTGCCGTTAGTGTAAACGATGATATACTCTCCACATGATTCTTCCTAATACATTTTCAGTTCCCATTATTATGTTCGTTTTGTCCATGAACATATGTCGGTTCTGTGAGAATTCATAAGAATTTTGCCCCCATACAATTCCTTTAGAAGCGGCCACACTTCTCTCTCACATATGTGATTTCTTATTGCAAGTAATCCGCATTATTTGGCTCAAATTTTGACGCATAAGAATCATTAAAAGCCTATTGTTTATCCTTCATCTTTAAGGGTATCACTGTTGTATCATAGGAATGGACATGAGGTAACATTCCTCGACAATGATTCTATTAAATCTTTACAATTAGGCTGTTCATTTCAACCTAGATCTTGGAATCCCCAGTCAACTAGGTTGTGTTTCCTTTGTATTAACTTATCCATTCAAGGGCTCAAATCTCATTCCTTTCGATAATTTTTCAACTAACTCTCTATTTAACCATTTGGTTATCGGATCGCAATGTTATCCTTTGACTTTACATAGTCAATAGTGATAACTTCAGTTGAGAGTAGTTGCCTTATGGTATTGTGTCTAAGACGTATATGTCTAGACTTACCATTGTACATGTTACTCTGTGCCCTTCCAATTTTTGATTGACTATCACAATATATGTAAACTGTTGGCACATGTTTTGAATATCTTGGAATATTCTCTAAGAAGTTGTGTAACCACTCTACTTCTTCACCACATTTATCAAGAGCTGTAAACTCAGATTCCATGGTAAATCTGACTATCACAGTTTGTTTATAGGATTTCCAGAATATAGCTGCTCCTGCCAATGTGAACACAAATCCACTCGTGGACTTTGAGTCTTTCATATCAGATATCCAACTAGAATCACTATATCCTTCAATGATCGTTGAATATCTGATATAGTGCAGTCCAAAATTACGAGTATATCTGAAATACCTTAGTACTCTTACTATTCCTTTCCAATGATCATATCCTAGATTACTCGTATATCTACTCAGTTTAGTGAATGTGTAGGCTATGTCTGGTCTTGTACAACTCATCAAGTATACCAGACTTCCAATAATTCTCGAGTATTCTACTTGAGAAACACTTTCACTTTTATTCTTGGATAGATGTTGACTTGTATCTATTGGTGTTCTAGTCACGCTAGTATCATCCTTACTAGACTTTTCTTGAATTTTATCAACATAATGTGACTGGCTTAGAACGAGTCCATCTAATGTTTTTGAAATTTTGATTCCAAGTATAACATCAACTAAATCCATATCTTTCATGTCAAATCTCAAATTTAACATATTTTTAGTGGATTTTATTATCCTATCGTTGCTACCAACAATAAGCATGACGTCAACGTAATGACATAAAATGACATAATAATTTTCAGTGTCTTTGACGTAGACACATTTGTCACACTCATTTGTCACATTTGTCACACTCATTAATATTATCAAATTTTTTATATCATTATTTTGATACTTGTTTTAAACCATATAATGAATTCACTAATTTAAAGACTTTCATTTCCTACCCCGGAGATGAAAACCCCTCGAATTGTTTCATATGATTTCTTCTTCTAAATCTCCATTCAAAAAAATCGTTTTAACTTCCATTTAATGTACTTCAAGATTTTGTAGAGCAGCAATCACAAGTATCATCCTAATAGATATTATTCTCATCATTGAAAAATATGTATCAAAATAATCAAGGCATTCTCGTTGTCTGTAACCTTTTATTACTAATTAGACATTGTACTTTTCGATAGTTACATCGCTTTCATTTTTCGTTTGAAAATCCATCTGTAGTCTAGTGGTTTACTCATGGGAGGAATATCCACTAGTTTCCCATTTATGATTTTGCAAAATGGAATCGATTTCACTTTTAATGGCTTCTTTCCAATGAGGTCCTTCTGAGGAGTTTACAGCTTCTTGATAGTTTTGAGGTTCACTTTCTAGTATATAGGTCAGAAAATTTAGACCATAAGATTTTTCTGTCATTTCCCTTTTGCTACGTCTTGGTTCAACCTCAACCTCATCTTCTAATTTTTGGTCATGACTGTTTTCAGTCATAGTTTCATATGTCCATTTAGACGAGCTTGCCTCTTCTTTGGACCTGTATGGAAATACATGTTCAAAGAACGAAACATTTCTCCATTTCATTATCGTGTTTTTGTGTATATCTGAGATTTTAGATTCATGTACAAGAAACTGGTAAGCGCTACTATTATACGCATAGCCAATGAAGATGCAATCTACAATGTTTGGGCCTATCTTCACTTTTTTTGGTGTTGGGACAGCCACTTTAGCAAGACACCTCCACACTCGTAAGTATTTATAGGAATACTTTCTTTCTTTTTATAACTCATAAGAGGTCTTTTCCATTTTCTTTCGACACTTTATTTAAAAGGTAATTTGCTGACAACACAACTTCTCCCCACATGTTCTGAGGTAATCCAGAACTTATTAGTATTGTATTCATCATTTTTTTAAGGTGTGATTTTTCCTTTCAGTAACATCATTTTGTTGCGATAAATAAGGACGGTTGTTTCATGTATGATTCTGTATTGTGCACAGAATTCAGCAATTATGTTTCATATTCACCACCTCTATCACTTCTCAATACCTTAATTTTCTTGTTAAGTTGATTTTCAACTTCATTCTTATAGAGAATGAATTTCTCTATCGATTCATCCTTACTTTTAAGTAAGTACACATAACAGTATTTTGTACTATCATCAGCAAAAGTAATGAAGTACTTGTTGCAACCTCTTATTTGCACAAATTTTAAATCACATATATCTCTGTGAATTAAATCAAGTTGTTCTGTGTTATGTTCAATTGATCTAAAGGATGACCTTATCAATTTTGCCTCAACACAAGTTTCGCACTTATGTTTGGAATCAATGTAGAACTCGGGTATGCAATTCAAGTTAACTAGTTTACGTAAAGTATTATAGTTAACATGTCCTAGTCTACCATACCACAAGTTGGAGGACTCAATCAAGTAAGCAGAAGAGTTTATTTTATTTATTTTTGGCTTAACAACCATTACATTTAGTTTAAACGTAACATTTTTCGACAAACATTCCATTTTTTGACAAAATAACTTTGTCTGATTCAAATACAATACGGAAACCATGCTTATTCAAAAGCGACCCGGATACTAGGTTCTTACGAATTTTCGTCACATACAGCACATTGTTAAGAGTCAGCTTTTTTCCCGAAGTCATATTCAGAATCACCTTTCCTTGTCCCTTGATTTCAGAAGTTACTAAATTTCTCATGAATAATTTCTCTCCATTTCAATTGCTTCAAAAACAGTAAATAGCTTTTTATCAAAATACACATGTCTCGTAGCTCTGGTGTCAATCCACTATTCTTTTGAGTTAGAACCCACCATGTTCACTTCAGAAAATGACGGTTACGAGATTCATCTCTGACACATCATGAGCAATGTAGTCAACTACGTTTGCTTCTTTCTTCTCCTTTGACAATCTGCACTCCAAAGATTTGTGACCCATTTTGGCACAGTTGAAACGTTTTTCTTGAAACTTCCTTTTAGAAATTCCACATTTAGATCATAATTTGGTCCCCTTGCCATTGAATGACCCAGGCTTAGTTTTGTAGGTCTTACTGCTTTGACCATGCTCCACAACATTAGCTTTAGCAACACCAGGATTGAACCACTTTTTCTTGGAACTCTTGTTGTCTTCTTCATTTCGAAGTCTAACAATTAGTTCTTCGACGTTCATTTCCTTTCGTTTATGCTTCAAATAGTTCTTACAGTCTTTCCACGCGGGGGACAATTTTTCAATAATTGCAGTCACTTAAAAAGTTACATTCAACATCATCCCTTCAGCATGAATTTCGTGAAGAATCACTTGGAGTTCTTGCACTTGACTGATTATTATTTTGGAGTCCACCATCTTATAATCTAAGAATTTGCCGACAATGAATTTTTTAGCCCCAGCATCCTTAATTTTATATTTTCGGTCCAAAGACTCCCACAACTGCTTAGCAGTTTTCATAATACTATACACCTTGTATAACGAGTCTACTAAGTTGTTCATAATGTAATTTCGGCACAGAAAATCCAAATGGTTCCAAGCATCAAGAGCACTGATTATTTGAACATCTCTCTCACCCTCATTGAGTTTTGTAGTACTTTCAGTTAAGAATCTTACAAAACTCAAGGTGGTCACATAAAATAGCATTTTTTGCTGCCATCTCTTGAAATTCAAGTCGTTGAATTTCACCTATTTTTCTCCGCGATTAATGGAACAATAACAATATGGTTAGTTGTTCGACTCACAACATGACTTAGTAATCTAGCCACAGTCTGAACCATAACATAAATTGGCCCTTAAGCCATAACAGAACTTGGCCCTTGAGCCATAACAGAGCCCACAACCTGATTTTCATTAGCCACAGCTTGGGTTACATCCATATTGTTTGAATCGGTTGCCATTTCTGAAAATGAAACAAATATTAGTTTCCAATAAACCAAATGAAACAACTTATCTATAACAAAGAATATGTTTTAAGTTTGTTAGACAAGTGTTTCAAGTACTTAGATAATGATTTTATATACTGGATACCGAATATGTATTATGAATACCGGATTTGCAATTTGAATACCATATATGCAGTAGGCTTAAACACTGTATTATCATATTCAATAATTTAGCAATTGAAAAACGAAGTAAAATTGAAAAACAAATGAAACAGTAAACTTTTAACCCGAGGCCCGTGTTACACACAGTTTCCTTAAAATAGATTCGCCTCCTCACCGTATGTGTTTGAGGTATAATTTAAGCGTCTGTTTCCTAGGATACAACAGTAAATCAGTAGAGTCCGAACACTGCAGATTCTACTACGGCGAACTGACTTAGTATCTAAATAATATCACCACCAAAAATCTTGACAAACAATAAAATATGTATGTAGACAAAGAACAATTTCGTGTGTTTTGGAAATATAATGCAGACATTATTCTTCATGTTCGAAACAGTGGAAAACGAGGCTTTGTATAGGCATAACTCTAGAATCACGAGTTATATTTGTTCATTAACTCAATGGTAATAATCATTGGAGTTTCAGAAATCAAAAGTCATTGGAGTTTCAACAGTTTCAAATTTAATGAAAATAATGATTAGAGTTTTAGAAACCAAAAGTCATTGGAGTTTCAAAAATCAAAAGTTAGTTGTTGACCGACATTCTTGTACGCAGGCCGTGCCCGCACATACGTTCAAGGTCTGAAACCTACTTAGATCCGTGATTTGCACCCCCAACCCTCTACGCACACGTGAAGAGAGCCTTTAACTTTTTATGTGAGATAAACTCAAATTTAGTTTTCCCTCCAACATAAACCATATTCCAATGGTCCACATTAATTTCCAATATCTCATGAACACGAATTTCAAATTGTCAAGTAAATACACGATTTCGATANTGAGATAAACTCAAATTTAGTTTTCCCTCCAACATAAACCATATTCCAATGGTCCACATTAAACTCCAATTTCTCATTGACCCGTGCTTCAATATTGGCAAGTAAATACATGATTTCAATATACTCACGAGGAGGAGAACTCAAATTAATCTGTATCTTCCAAAATAGCCAAATGGGTCCAACTCAAAACCCATGCCAAAGTCAGCCACATACTCATTTTTCGGACACACACATTGTCGAACTACTTTAAATTAATTTTATTAATATTGATTGAGTATTTCTATTTATATACAGGAGGGAAAAAAATTTAGTTCCGCCGACTAATATCACTGATTTCTTAATATTGGATCTAGAGAAAATGAGGACGTGCAAATGAGGATAAAGGGAAATAGGAAGGCCTATAGTCTATTCTAAAAAAATGTTTTAGTTCAATTTTCACTCCGCTCCTACGCAAAATAGATTGGCCGCACGAGATTCATACGTTCTCATTTTTGGAGTGAGCATACGTTTGGCATAAACGAAGTGATTAGATGGAGCAATATGTTAGACCTGATTCGGCTGCCAATAAGATGAGATGGAGACGAAGGTTAAATAAAAAAAAAAAAAATTTATTCTTCGACCTCGGTTATTTATGAAGTTGAATTTCTTTTCTTTCTCCGTTTTTTGTCCAAAATTTACCTTAGGCTATAGCTCAATTTGAACGGAAAGATCCATTCTGAATGCTCGGTGGGTCTTTTGCACAAATATCGAGTATCTACTAACGTGCAATCGCTAGAACAAGTAGGGAAGGAAAGCAGCAAAAAGAAGGTTGAACAGAAAACCTAGTGAACTTTTGAGTGCACCACCAGAATATTCATTGATTTCTGCTTAGCATAAAACACGTCATCGGGAAAACTCATTTAATTTGTAGTTTAGCGCACTTTATGGATTGTGATTCAAAGCTATATCAAAAGTTATGCGAGTTTGAAGTCGGATCACCGAACAGTCCACTACACTTCATATAAACACAAAAATTACACAGCAAATCTGTAAACATGCGATATTTCACTGCAGCCTCTTGCGTGCACATGAAACATGGCGCACGTGCCCAAAATATGTACCTTCCAAGTCAGACTCCTTATTTAATTACACGACTTTAGGGATTATTTGGGCATATTTTGGCACAAATTTTGGGTTCTAAACCCTTACCTGTACGTACCTCGTCTTTAACATTCAAAGGATTTGGAAAATCATCAAAGCATTGATTATATGGTTTATTAGATTAGGGTTTCTTCTCAATATTTGCTATTTGAACTCAAATTAGGGCTCGTAGTTTTCTTTCTATCGATCCATCTAGGCTGCAACACCACTCGTGCGCAAGGTACGATTCTTTATTTTCTGTAAAAATATTCATTGAAAGACGTTCTATGAGTGAACTCGTTTTCATCATCTTTTTCTAGAATCAGTAACTTTAGGTCCCATTTTTCTATGGATAAAAACCCCCCATTTTCTCCAAAATCCAAATAGACTCCCGTCAAAGCACAAAGTAATAAAACCCTCTGATGAGTGGCCCCAAAATAGACAGTTCCCCACTGCCTTTGTCTGAAGAAGAACCTCAGAAACACACTGTAAAATACCTTCAGAAAAAAAAAAAAAAAAATTGTTAATTGACATCTGCAAATCCATCAGTAACCAGACCGACGTTTTTTTGTTGCTGGCAAAGTAGAATCTTGTTTTTGAATATGTGAGAGTTGGGTTTGACTCCCTGCCTTTAATTAATCTTGCCATGCCTTGCCAAATTGTACCAAGATTTGGTAGATGAGATTCACCTTGGGAATTTTGAGCAGCTCGTTTGAGAGCTGTTTTACAACATTAACCCCTTATTGGTTTAGTTAAGAATTAGATTTTTAGTAAATTTTAATAAAAATTAATTAAGCACTTGAGAAGTTGATAAAAATTGTGATTTCGTGAAATGTATGGTTTGAAGATAAGTTTAGAAGAAAATGAACTCTTAAAAATGAGGGGCCAAACAAGAATTTAATCTCATCTTGTGCTCCAAAGCCTAACAGTTGGGCCTGTCGGAGCCGTTGCGAACCAAAAAGTGGACCGACGTGGATCGAAAGAACCGCTTGCTTAAGTATTTTTTTTTTAAAGGCAAAACACACTTGCTTAGTCCAATCGTCGAACATTGAAAACTAGTAGAACTTGAAAAGGTGAACACCCAATAGCCCAGGTTAGAGATACTGCTCAAACTTTGACAGAAATAGGTAAACTTTATTTGACTCATTGTTTGCTCGATGAGGTTTATAAAATGAAGCACGGCTTAGTTCTTATTACCAAGAATACATCTTTTCTAATGATCCGTCTTTTTCAGGCTGAATATAGATGCCATCTTTCCTTGTTGACCAAATCATTAAACCATCTGAACGTTCCTTGTACCGTTTCAAATTAAAAACCTCAAAAGCTAGATTCTTTGAACCCCACCAAAAGTGACAGAAAAACAATGTATTTCTCAAAAAACCTCCACAAAACTTCCAACTAAAATCCTGGCTTGAATACAATGTATGAAATCCAAGATCATCATCTCCAGATGCACAATGCAACCTCAATGCGCCGGAACCTGGAGGGAGTTCATCAAAAATATAAACGATATATTCTCGGGTAAAAAGACAATATTTTGCCTCAAGAAGGTTAGCTGATAGGAAGAGAATTTGTAGAAGGATTTTAAATTTTAAAGTACAATTCATGTTGCTTGTTGGTACAATTGATATTTGATACCTCTTCAAGACGGTAGTATCCTTTTTATAGTTGTTATTCTAAGGTTGAATCCAAAATAATATGAATTATGATGTCTAGCATTAGTGTTGTATTGCAGCAATTGGAATTTATTATCAAATACGATTATGATTTCCAAAATCTCAATGCATGTATATAGTTTCCATATAGTGATAGTCTGTTGACACCAAAAGAAAACGTATGTAATCTACATAAATCATTATGGGATAAACTATAATTAGCGTAATCTTCAGTTCTGTATATCTAGAATCATTATGTGCAGATTATGTCAATAATATGCCGTAATACAGTGTATATATCCTCTATCAGCCAGGTTGTTTCATTTCTAAAATTGACTGGTTTTAAGTGGGAAGTAATATACATTCCATTATTTAGTATTTATGTAGTCCATTGAATGTTTTAATTCCAAAAAAAAAAAAAACACTCATTACTAACTCTCCATATTTGGCTCGAGGAAATGTTCAAAAATATAATTTGTTGATCTCAATTTTTGCAAGAATGCATGGTCAACAGAATCTCGATCACCTCTCATGCACGTAGGAATCATCTGCGCACTTGAACACCCCTATTGGGAGGCAAAGGCTGTCGATCGAGAAAAACGTTCAGCCACCGTTTGTATTTCGACGATCAAGTTAACTGTCAAACGAAAGATAATGAGTACAAGAGGCGGAAGAGGAGGTAGAGTTAGAATGACATGCCTTGATTAAATAGGTCCAATTCAATTGAACAATCAATGCCAAGTAGACATGCGTGGGATTCCCTCCGTCATGTGCATGTCACGTAATTTATAGATATAACAAAAGTCTCCCAAATCTGAGTTGTACATTAATGTGCGGGTCGAATTTTGAAATACAAGTTGTTAAGTAAGCGAGATCTTACAAGTTGCCACAAAATATAAGGAGCTCCAATAAGTGAGGGCTTACATATCGCCTCGAAAGATAGATATCGTACCGTACGAGGCCCATGATAAAGGAAGGCCAGCATGAGGCACTGCCATCGGTAGAACAAGAAATGTTGAAGCAGCTGCCAACAATGGGTAGCATGGATCGATGGGAGGTCGATTCAATTCTGGATATGAAGTCGAGATAGATTCTGACAATGGCCTATTTGCTCCCTTTAATCGTGATTTTAGAGTTTGATTCATGTAAATGTTACTACAACCCACCAACTTTTTAATGAGGAACTCTTATGGTGTGACAAATTTGAGGCAGGTAAAGAGATATCCCCATGTTGTCAGGTCAGTCCTAAGAATTTTGAGCCCCTAAGCAACTAATTATTATGAGGCCTTATACTTTTAGGAAAAATTGCAACAGCGGCCCCAAACCTTTGAATATTTTGCAGTCTTTACCTCAATCTTCAATTTGTACCACCAGCGATCCCAATTCTTTGAAAAATTAGCATTTGAAGTCCAAAATGACAGAAACTATGACTTCCACCATTAGTTGACTTGAAAAATAGAAAAATTGAATATTTTGACCAATTTAAATAGGGTTTTTTTGTTAATCACTTATTAATAATAAAAATAATTAAATGAAAACTCAAAAAAAAAAAAAAATTGCTTCACCCCACACCACACAACCCCGGCCCCACGCTACGTCACACCACCCCAAAATCAACCTGAAAACTCACCCGACCCATAGCCACCATCACTACCTCCACCACCACATTTTTCACCAATTCTTCATTTTCTCTCACCATCTCCGACCAAATCGAGCCTGCAATGAACTATTCAATTAAATCCATCCACATATCACCACATAATCTACAAAATAAAACACCGCCACATACACATTCAAATCCATATGCATATGTATGAGAAAATTCATCGGGTAGCAGAAACAGACAGAGGAAAAGATGTAGTCATTGAAGGGAGCTAAAAACTAAACCCTAAGAGAAAAACTCCAATTTTTAACAAACAAATTCCAAATCTAGAAACATACAATCCAAGATCTATAGACAAAAATAAAGAAACTAATCCAAACTCAGATTCAGTTTCACCATTGCCACATTAGTCGCAATCAATTCAATAGCAACCCACACTTTAATTATCAATATTAGAGTGAGATAGAAATTCGATGTGATTGCTGTAACATTTTATATGGGTTTTGTGTGCAGATTCTGTCTCGAAATAAAGACCATTGGTTTTAGGTTGGTGTATGTACGTGATGATGTTTCGTTGCATCGTCTTTTCGTTCAATTGTTTTCGACAATTTTCTTTAATGATTTCTTCGTTGCCAGTACAAGAACCTATTGTTGTTTGTCTAGGAAACTCAAAGATTAAAACTTAAATTGCATAAATATTCATACAAATTTGAAGTAGGTGGTGACGGTGGTTGTATGTCTAGTTTGTTTCAGATTGATTTGATTTTAGGGTGGTTGGGTTAGGTTGGATTGGGGTGGGGTGGCGTGGGGTGAGGTAGGGATAGGTTGGGGTGAAGACGACGAAGGATTTTTGGATTGGGTTGGATTGGATTGGGCAATTTTAATTTAATTATTTTAATTGTTAATATGTGATTGAAAAAAATATCCCTATTTAAATTAGTCAAAATATTCCATTTTTCAAGTCAACTAACGGTGAAACTCACAGTTTCCGTCATTTTGGACTCAAAGTGCTAATTTTTCAAAAGTTTGGGGACCGCTACTGCAATTTTCCCATAATTTTATTTTTTCACATGTATAGCAATATTTAAATAAAAAAATATATCTATTTTAAATGAAAATTTTGTATATTCTACATGATAAAATTTTAAAATAAAATATCACTCACAACTCGAGATATTAGGCTAGCATCATATTTAGTATTCTCACGTTTTAAGATGCAAAATTAGTGATTAAACAACTTAAATCAATTATGTTGGAGCTGAGAATTTAAGAAAATGTTTAAAAACTTTCTTCTAGACTGCTCGTTGTACAACTTGTGTTATGTGAAATCAATTATATCTAGTGGAAATTATACTATTCTCTACTTTTCAAGATTTATATTTTAAATTAGATCTAAAATTTTAATTTTCAAAAATCAGAAGCTTTTAATTAGATACATTA